>LPNX010242320.1:786284-797673 GCA_001517045.1 Pseudotsuga menziesii | reverse complement strand
AGTTTTATGTGTCTTTTACAGTTTATTTATAGTGAACCATGTTTGATTTTCACATCATGAATGGGCAATATGCCAGTCTAGGATGTAATTTGCCAATGAGTCAGCAACTACATTATCTTCCCTAGGGATATGCCTATAGGTAATAGCTTCAAATGACCTCTCTAATAAACATACCCTACGGAAGAGACAGAGAAGCATGGGATTCGTGATAGTATAGACATGATTTAAATGACAAACCACTAGTTGTGAATCCATCAAAACTACCAAGTTACGAACATCTTGGGAGGAAGCTTCAGTCAGAAGAACTATGACTGCTTGATACTCAGTGATATTGTTGGTAGTGGGACCAATACAAACCGCTTCTGAACTGACCAAATCGTAAGTTGGGGAATAGAGAACCCAAGAAACTGAGGCAAGATTCAAGGTGTGGCGGAAAGTACTATCAGCGAAGCCGTAGAAAGCCATTTGCTCTGCATGACCAAAACACGATATAAACAGATACAAACACTAAACTCAAAACCATATTGAAAATAATTAAGCACACTAAAAAGTCAATTAATATACATATATACAAGGCACCATACAATAAAGATCTAGGCATAGTACCTCTTCAGGTACAACCCATTGCGAGGTTGTCCTAAGGGGATTCCATCATAGTCCACGAGCTCGTAGGCCCATTTCTATAGAACTTTGGAAATAATGAAAGGACCATACCTCATGGATTCAAACTTCTCTTTCCCTAGTTTGTCATATCTCTGATCATAGGTTAAAACTAGGTCACCTTTATTAAAGGCACGAGGTTGGATAGACTTGTCATACTGCACCTTGACGCATTTCTTATGTGCCTCATTGGCTAAGGAAACATCTCTTCTAGTTTGATTAAGGTTGTTCAAGTAGAGAAATCTTTCTTGCTCTGTGGAAGTGTCTGGGAGAAGCTCGACGACAAGTTTCAAGGATGGAATTTGACATTGAATATGCAAGACAGCTTCTAGTCCATAGACAAGTTGGAAGGGTGTAAAACCAGTAGTTGTTTTTACCAAAGTCCTATAAGCCTAAAGAGTGGAGAAAAGAATATGGTGCCAGTTGGATTTATGGTCTCCAACCATCCGACGCAACATTGTTTTCAAAACTTTGTTAATGGCCTCGACTTGACCATTAACTTGTGGATAATAGGGCGTTGAATTTTCATGATGAAAACCTAGCTTGGCACTTAATTCCTCTATCATTTTATTGCGGAAATGTGATCCGTGATCAGTGACTATGGACTGCGGCAATACGAATCTTGCTATCACGTGATTAAAGAGGAAGAGAGTAGAAGTCTTACAGTCCTCTGCATATGTAGGTATGGCCTCAGCCCATTTTGTAAAATAATCAATGGCTACGATGATGTAACCATGCCCCCCGGCTGAGGTAGGATTACAATGCATGTAATCGATCCCCCATTTGGCGAAAGGGACAACAACAATGACGGGGTGTAACAGAGCAAGGTGGGTGCGCTTTTTCGGACAGAAATGTTGACAAGGTGGGCATTTCTTAATAGCCTCGTGACAATCTTTAAAGAGTGAAGTCCAGAAATAGCTAGTGTGAAGGATTTTTTGGGCCATAGCCATCCCAAGTAGATGACCGCCACATGCTCCAGAGTGGCAGTCATTCAAAACTTGTTCAACCTCCTCGTGGGTAAGGCATCGCTGGAGAATGGAATCGATACCATGTCTATACAAAGTGTCATTCAAGATGAGGTAGTATTTTGCGTGGTGATGGATACGGCAACGATCCTCAAGAGATAGAGTGGGCTGAAATATTTGTTTCTGGAGATAAATGAGCAAATATCCATACCATGGGTCAATGGTGCTTATCAAGAACATGAATTCATCCGAGAATGAATCATTGGGCTCAGATTCCATCGAAGCACAGGGAAGATCACACATGAGCTCAAGAGAGACCAAGGATTTCTTTGACGTAGATTTGGAAAATTCCAGATCAAACTCTTGTAGGATGACTATCCATCGGGAGTACTTTCCCTTGAGTACCTGACAAATCAGGATGTAATACATAGGGTTATGGTTTTCCAATACGGTGGTTGTGCAGAGAAAAATCTAGTGACGAAATTTCTGAACAGCAATGACCATGGCCAATGCCAGTTTCTCCACGCGTGAGTATCGAGTTTCAGAATCCATGAGATTCTTAATAGCATAGTAGATCACGTGCTCCCGACCGTCGGGATTCTCCTGCACCAAAACCATAGCGATGGTAGTAGTGGAGGCTACAATGTATAAGAGAAAATCCTTTGAATAATCTGGGGAGTGTATCACGCGTGAATGAGTCAGAGCGTGTTTGAGATTATCAAAGGCTCGTTTGGCTTGGTCATCCCAAAAGAATGAAGTGTACTTCTTAAGGAGACGCATATAACCGTATGTTTTCTCCGCAAAATTGCAAACGAAACGACGGAGGAAGTTTGCCTTCCCTTGCAAACTTTGGAGTTCTAGAAGGTTGGTTGGGGCTGGTAGGGCTATAATAGCGGCAATTTTCAATGGATCTATTCGGATGCCACCCTTAGAATTCAAAAAACCTAACAGGCGTCCCGTCTCGATGCAAAAAACACATTTATGAGGATTGAGTCATATGTTGTAATGACGACATCTCAAGAAAATGTCTCTAAGATGACCAGGGTGGTCCTCCCGTTGCTGTGAATGAGCTGGGAGGTTGTCAAGGTATGGTTCTACAATATGTTTTATACAATGAAACGCATAGGACATAGCATGCTGGGAAGTGGCTCCAACATTTTTCAGGTCGAATGGTAACTTCCTATATGCGAAGGTTTCCCATGGGAAAATAAATGTTGTCTTGTGCTGATCGGTGAGTAAAATATCAATCTGATTATAACCCGAAAATCCATCCATAAATGAGAATATGACACTTTCGACATAGTTGTCGATAATCTGGTTGATATGCAGAGTGGGAAAGTTGTCTTTGGGACAAGCTTTGTCTAAATATCTGAAATCGATGCAGACTCTAATGGTGCCCTGCTTTTTATTGACAGGGACAACGTTCGATACCCATTCCATCAGGGGTATGGGATAGATAAACCCTGCTTTTAGAAGTTTTTCTATTTCATCTTTGATAGCTGTGGCTTTCCATGGATGGACTTGTCTCAGTTTTTTCCTGACGGGTTTTGCAGTGGGATAGGTTTTTATTTTGTGAACCACAATGGATGGGTCTATCCCTGGCATATCTTCGTTGGACCAGGCAAAGATATCTCAGAATTCTTTGAAAAGTGCTCTATATGCTTTAGATTCTTCTGTTGAGAAGTTCTGCCCAACATGAACCACACATGAACATGCTCAAGGGTGCCAGGCTTGGCTGATATGTCAATTGTATTTGTTTGAGTAATGTTGCATAGGATTCCTTCAGAATCTGTGTTCTACAACAATATAGGAGTTTGAGGTGTTTTGACAATATCAGTAGTAAAAAGGGATGCAAAATCATGGTCTTTTCGAACTAGTATTGGGGAGGAACAAGGATCTATGATGATGATCCTCCCATATAGGTTCATTTGTACTCATGATCTCCATAATGGACTCATCAAAAGGAAAAGTCTGGGAGAGATAATCCAGAGTAGGAAGAGAGGGTTCTAACCAGTAGGGAAGGTGGTAAGCGTCCGAAGCCACCAGATGAAGGTCATTAGTGTGGTCATCAGAAATGTTTTGGATAACGTTGTACGTTGCTTCATGCAGAATCAACGAGGTGGAACCAACAATTTGTTTTCCCTTTGGATCAAAATTAAATGAAGAAATCATATTTACTATCGCCGTGTCTGTGTTAGGAGGGTTTAACGAAAAAATCCCCATAAGAGAAGAATCCTTCAGCATGCCTACCCTAATCGATTAGTAAGGAGGAGGGGACTGGACTCACATAGGGATGTTAATAGCTGTAGGGGTGGTAACATACGGAATACAGAAATCGAGCTGGTCAATGGTTGCAATCCTCCCTAGATGTAGAAATTGGACAGTTCGAAATACCATCGAAGCAACAGCAGTCACAGCGTAAAACCAATTTCTTCCTAATAGGAGGTTGTAGTCTAACGAGGCATCGAATACTTTGGAAACGGTTTTTCCTCCAAGCTTGAATGAAAGGGATGGTATGAGACCATGGGGCTAGAAACCTCGTCCATCAAAGGATTTCAGAGTCGTTGGTGATATTACAAGCTCGGGAGAGCCAATAGATTTCCAACAAGACAGGGACAAAACTGAAGTTGAAGCTCCTTCGTCTAAGACAGTTATAAAGACCTTCTTTCCGACTACTTTCATTATAATTTGGAAATCAATTTTGTGAGGTAATCTAGACTTATAGTTCTCGACATTAAAGAGGATCAAATTAGTGTTGTCCAAGTCTAAAGATCCTAACGCAGTTAACAAGTTTTTGCATTACGTTGGACAACTTTGGAGTACTTCCAAGGTAGACATTGCACATGGTGCCTAAGCAAGATCTTCAACTACATTATAAAATTGGGCAGCTCGGGCATTAGGGTTAAAAATGGCCTTCCTAAGAGTACTCTTGGGTGGGTGCAAGACCATGTTGAGATTAGGTTTCTCGATGGTTAGGGGACCAGTAGACGAGGACTTGGGAGAACTAGTAGAGGGATATTTTCCTGAAGAAGAATTGTCTTCTTTCTTGTCTATGGGTTTGTCATAACTCTAACTTCGAGTTTGCAAATTAATAGTGTCCAAGGACATCATGCGAATTTCCTCTAAAGAACTAGAATTTCCCTGATTAGACATGTGGTCTATCAGCTGTGGTTGAAAGGGAAAAGGATCCGTGAGAATTGCTGGTGTGGGATTAGTTTTTAGAAATTGATTGATTTATTCATGATGTGGACACTATTTCGTGAAGTGGTCACCTCCGCATAGAAAACATGGATATTTCGCTTTTCTTTTCCCTTTATTGTTCTCGTTGATGGTTGGTTTTGGATTCTCTTGCTGGTTTCCAGGTTTTTTGTTTTTGGCTTTACCTTTATTTTTATTGTTGCCGGGCATTTGTGTACTCTAAATGGAATTTACCTCGGTGGAAACCTTGGGAGTTGAAGGAGTAGGGGTAGAAGTTTGGGGTTGCATGATAGGTTTTGCTGTCGACGGGGACTGGATTGAACCAACAATCCCATCAACAGGGGTTTCTGCTGGTGGTTTGGCAGGATCGGTGCTTGGGTGAGGAGCTTGAGGGATCAAGTCATACAATGTTCCAGACTGGGAATATACCGAGCCTAGATATTGGCTCGACTAATGGCTTTCTCTTCGGTAACAACACCGCCCATAGCCACATCTTGAGTGATTGGAGGTAACAAATATTTAGTGAACCAATCAGCTAACAATTGATCAGGGATATGAGCCTTAATAAGTCTTCTCCACCTTCTCCACTCATGGATATGATCTGATATGTGCATGGAGGTGTTCTAACGTAGAGAAGTTAAGATATCTATACCCATTTCATAATGGATAGGAAGTTGAAAGTGTGTAAGAAAGATAGTTTCCAAAGAACCAAAATCCACAAACGAATGTTGTGGAAGTTCAATGTACCATTCAGCGGTGGTATCGGTCAAAGTTCGCTGGAAGAGTCTTAAACAAACTGAATAATCCATTAGGGAGTTCGAAGAACACCACAAATGGAATGTCATGACATGTTTTTTGGGATCATCTCCCTAGTTCCCATCGAATTTTGGAATGTCCGATGGTAACTTTACCGGAATGGGAGGCCACGAGGGGTTATGTCGAATGGGATCATTAATCAACTTGGAAAAATCACGCAAGTCCAAAGTTGCTAGGAAAGGTAACTGGCAATTAGGTTATACGTACTGGTAGTATTTATAGGGCAATAAGTACTAGTAGGACAGTAAGTAGACTAATAAACAGGTTATTGTGATGAAGAACCATTGGAAGATCCACCTGCAGGGGGTTGATTTCCAGGATCGGGACCGTTAGGACCACCGGTGCCTCTAGGAGGAGAACCACCAGGGCCTCCGGGATCAACAAGGGCGCCAGGACCACCAGGACCACCTAGACCACCAGGAGGAGGATCACCGGACCCTCCAGGAACCCTAGGAGGTAAACCTCCGGAGCCTTCGGAACCACTAGGAGGAAGGCCACTAGACCCTCCGGGACCATTAGGAGGGAAGCGAATAGGACCATTAGGACCATAAGGAGGAAAGCTGCCAGGCCCTCCAGGACCATTAGGCCCCCCAGAGGGAGGACCTCCATAAGGTGGTCCTCCGGCACCCCCCGTAGTATATATAGGTATCCCTCCCATAGCTGGCATGTAGGACCAGTTAGGTTTCCCCCATGGAGTGAAAGTATTACTAGGATATGGAATTCCATCATAAGGCATTCCTATAGGGGTGGGTTGGTAATTGATATTTCCCATAGGTACTTGATTTGTTGTGTAACCATACCCCCAAGAGGTTTGATTTCTTACAGGTTGCGCCCCTAGGGGCTGACCTGGACTGGATGGGGGGTTAACCACATTCGTATGGGTAGGAGGGACATAGAATATAGATTGCTCAATACTAGAGGTCTGTCTATTACTAGCTACAACTCTAGTGATAGGTAATGTAGGTCATGCTGGGTGTTTCCCCCCGACACTAGAAGGTATTGATGACACAGTAATTGAATGTTGTTCCCCAGGTGCAGAAGACCCGGAGGATTTGGAACAAACATAATATGGGAGGTGGTGGGGTTAGTAGTTTGAACTGGATTATTCAGAGTCATAGCGTGATCTAGAATAGGTTCAATGGGTTTTATAGAATCATTAAGTGAGCGATATCCCACAGGCCAAGGGTCCATATTACAAGGAAAAACTGTTGAGCGAGGTGGTGGTGTACCCAATATGTTATCTATTTTCTTCCCAAGTTCTCTTGCACAGAGAATAGATACCTAGTATTGTCTACGTTCTTCTTCATTTGGTGAAATTTCCTTAGAAGACGTTGGACGGGTGCCAAACGAAGCAATGGCCTGTCCCATAGAGGTATCCCAAAATGGAGCATTGGGACCATAATCTAGACGGGTAGTATCATCAACATGGCCTTCTATGGGAGAATGGAACGAAATATTACCCCTAGAAGGTTGTTGAGCCAAGGGAGGGCCATGCAAAGGAAATGGATCTCTACTTTCTGCAACTACATTTTCTCCCGCATGGGAGTTGGTAGCAGCTCCTTGGTTGATAGCTTCCATAGGATCTTCTCCTGAAACATGAGTAAAATTAGGTGGCAAGCCCCGTACTCTTCTGGACTGTCTTAATTCAGCTAGTTTGTACAGTTCCTATCTAACCTAGGGTTTCAAAAATAGAAAAAACACACCAAAAATTCCCCTACTCAAGCTACAGGCCAAACAAACAAACTTAAATGACAGGAGGAGTTCAGATAGTCCGGTCTCTCACCAAGATTGTCAAGAAGGTGTCAATCACGATATACCACAAGGGTACATGCATAGTAATCTCCCCGAATGTTGTTTTCAGTGTATGGCTCCAAGAAAGACGACCAAGGGGATTTTCTCAGATAGATAAGGTATCCTAGTGGGGTCTTCCGATATACACAAGGTACGTGGGAGCTCAAATCGGTGGTAGTGTTGTCTAATGCACAACTGTTCACAAGGGGCCTTCCTATATACAATCAAGTACGTGAAGTACCTTTCTATATACCTCAAGGGTACGTGAAAGGCCGTTCGATATACCAATGTTACATGGAAGAATCGTGCGAGTCTCAGGATGTAGTGCAGACGAGTAATGACAGCTCCTACGCTTAACGACGCTCGAACATGTCTCTATCCTATCACTCAAATTTCTATGTAAATTTTAAGCCTATAACTACCGTTAATTTCAAAGTGGACGGTTAGGTGAATGCATGGAATTTTGACAGAAAAAGTAAAACCATGCAGATATGTAGATGCAAATATTTCACTTTACCATTCAAGGTATGCCTATTTACGAGAGGGAGAGAGAGTATTTTATTTTCGTTTTGAAAACCAAAAATTCCCAAACAACTACTTTGAACAAATCAAATCCAAAGACAAGAAACACATTCCAAACTCATTTTTCTTTTTGAAAGCAATCAGATGAGTAAGAGTCTCGTTTCCTAAAAGAAAAACAACAAGCACTCTACATGCATATGCAATCTATTTTTCGATTTTTCTTTTAAACATAGATAGATCTAACTTAAAACTACACTATTTTTTCTTTTGATGAGATAGTACTAATGCAAGAGAGACAAAAGAACAAAGGGAACTTGAAAGCTTGTGAGGCTAATAAGAGATCCAGTGGCCTATGCTCGGTAAAAATAATGACCTAATCTCAACAAAATATTTTCTTTTTAAAAGCAACAAGAAGTCCTCTATGGAAAAAATGAAATTAAGATGATAATCAAGTGGTTTTTCTTTCAGTCTTTATGAATGAAATGAAAATAGATCTAACTGAAGCCTAAGCTTTCAACAATTCCTTTCAGAATCACAACCAACAAGCATGAAAGCAAACGAATAATCAACAAGCCTAACCTAGATTTTGAATTCTTTCAATCAAACAAATTTTCACCACAAAATTTTCAACCATGAGCATTCAGATTCAAACCAACAAGCCTGATAGTGCAGAGTTGAAAGCAAGCAAAACCCTACTTTTTGCAAAAAATCACAAAAATCAAGTTCTGGAACAAGGCCTACCTGGCACCGTGCTGGAGGGGTCTTTGACAGAGCGGTTCTGGACGAGCACTGCTCTTGGATCACTGCACTCAGGCGATGGCACCGCTTATGGCTAATAGGGTTTAGGTGGTGGCACTGCTTATTTCCTACAGCACATGCGCTGTTCCCTGAATATATCCAAAACACAAAAAGAACAAGATTTCAAGTCAAAGATTGCTCAAATCAAGGTAAAGACTGATGAATTGACAGAAAAACAGAGCATATAAAGTCAAAGTAATTCAGATCTGAAAGTTTCAAACCAAACTTCACTAAGTCAAATGGTAGATCTGACTGAAGAGAGTTATATATTGGAGCCTGGATTCGAACAAGTGTTCAAGGACTGAGGAAGATTAGATCAACTGAAATTTGCTTTATTCCCCAACGGAGTCGCCAGATTTGTTGTTAGGAATATTGCACCTTCTGTGGACAGAAGCTATTCCTCTGGTCTGAATGGTTCATATCCATAACAAATAAGTGACCGACAACGGATGAAGGCCTTCCTTGAATGTTGTAAACACCTGGAATAATGCTTTGATGATGAACTTGTGTACTTGCATAACATGTCAAAGAAACAAGAACATCAAAGCGACCAGAACATTATTTATACATCCATACTAGCGACTAAGGAATCCAGTAACATATACATGTGAGATCAGTACAACAAATATGTGGGACGGAAATCAACTTTGCATTATGAAATGAATGAAGAAGCTTACAACCATTGCGTTAGTGTTGAGAAACTCCTCCACAAGACAAACACCTCATCCCTGATAGCTCCAACTTGATCTCTTTTGCTCTCCAATGGATTGGGCTAGATAGTCAATTCAACAGCATAACATTACCATTCAGTTCTCTCCCTCAACTGGGACATGAGCTTGTATTTATAGGGCTCAATGGATAGGGATAGTTAAGATAATTGTGGGTGAGGTGGCCATAAGATCCTACCAAGAGGGATCTCGACTCCAACTAACCCAGATTGATAGGGATAAGGGAGGACATGAGGCTCATGTTCTAGAAGCACAACAGGATTTGAACCTAAAATCTGATGTGATAATCCGACGTCATCCGACATTTTCGCACGGATGTGTTAGATAACAATCACTGAAAAGAATTCCGATAAAAAAAGATTTATAGCGTCGTCGAAGATTCGACACAAAGGCGTCAGATATCCGACCCCTATAGTGTCGGATATCTGATCCTTAAGTGTCGGATCTCCGATAGTCAGATGTCGGATATCCGACGGTATGGTATCAGATAACTAATGGTCGGTGAACCCAATAGTGTCGGATCTCCGACCCCTTAGCATTGGAAATCCGACGGGATGTATAGGTTTTTTTTTTTAAATGTAAGGTTTACATGATTTTAAATTTATGGTCCCATATTTTCAATGGTAACTATGTTCAAGGTGTCGAATATCCGACGCATGGCCATTATAAATATAAATTTTTGTAAACATTTTGACATGTTTGTTGTAGAAGCGACGGACGATTTGCGAAAATTATTTGTTCCTGGACAGACATTTTCAGGAATTGTTTTATTCTTCAACGGACAGTTGTGGGAATTTTTTTTTCATCGATAGACAGCCGAGAATTTTTTATTCTTCGACTTCTGTCTATTTGACAAAATGTTGATGCGTGGAACTTGATTTTTTAAGACAACCGGTTATATTCATTACCGAAGTTTGTGACAAAATGTCAAATAGAAATATTCTGGATCCAAACGAAGACAACCGACAATTGCTTGCTAGACTATGGGATGTAGCGAAACGAAGGGGTGATGGCAAATGTTATTGTCTGTGTACTCAATGCAAGGGATTTAAGAGGAGAAGAATATTGATCTCAACAGCCACAAAACATTGCAGGGAACATGGACACGCTAAGGGGGGGAACGAATATCGTCCATTTTGAGGTTTAGCATTATAAAGTTTATTATATTCATTTGTTTTGGTAATTGTATGTATTATTTTTATTTTTCATATATTAATGTATATCTATTGATGTTTCCATGTATTTATATTAAGGAAAGACACCCTACAACATATCATCTAGAGGAAGTGCTTTTAGAATAAATTCAGGATCAGGATCATGGAGTGTGTATGTTTAATGGAGAACAAGTGAATGATCATATTGAACAAGATGATCATACCGATAATGTAATTGAAGACGATGGTACACATACATTGATCCATGATTCATTTAACGTTAGAATGGATGATGACGATGACATTGATAATGAAAATGATGAT
Source organism: Pseudotsuga menziesii (assembly GCA_001517045.1). Taxonomy (NCBI): domain Eukaryota; kingdom Viridiplantae; phylum Streptophyta; class Pinopsida; order Pinales; family Pinaceae; genus Pseudotsuga; species Pseudotsuga menziesii. Next base: position 786,717 of record LPNX010242320.1, on the reverse strand, counting down.
GTTCATGATATACCTCTTCTCGATAAGGCATATGAACCCCTTTATGAAGGCTCCAAAACAAATATTCTCTCTACTATATTGTTGATAATGAACTTGAAGGTTATGAATGGTCTTTCAAACATTGCAATCACATGGATTCTAAGGTATGTAAACTAATCCATCATATAAATAGGATCGTGATAAATTTTATATGTATTCCTCTAATAATTGTATTGTTAACTCATTATTGATCATCGTACGAATGAAGCATGTTTCATTAATATTATTTATTTATTACATTAACAATTTTTTAAATTTTTTTTGTAGCTTGATAGCTGAATTTTTGTTACCACCATCAAATATTTTACCTCACACATATCGAGATTTATCTTCCATCATGAAAGAGATTGGAATGCATTATGAAGCAATTCATGCATGCCCCGATGACCATGTT
>LPNX010242320.1:766284-781284 GCA_001517045.1 Pseudotsuga menziesii | reverse complement strand
TTTGTGAATTTTGAAGTAGCTCCGGTGGAGGTCAGGGTTCAGAATTGGAGCTCACGGTTGAGAATTGGAGCTCATGGTTTCAATTTGGAGCTCACGGTTCAAATTTGGAGCTCACGGTTCAAGTTTGGAGCTCATGGCTCAATCGGTAAGCATCACCTCATTTTTTGGGCATGTTGTGACAAGGGTTTTTGGGCATGCAACCGGTTCATGGTTTTAGTTTTTTTGGGCATGCTGTGATGTTTGCTATGTATTTGTGGGAAAACATCTACAACCACATCAATTCCAAACTGAAATTTTAGATGCCCTAGATTGCCACATTACATTAGGATAGATGAGAGCTAGGGGCAACATTATCTCTTGGCTCACTGTAGCCCACCCATCATCGGAGCTGCAAGGGAGTAGGGAACAGTTCTATGTGAATACTCGACCCCAGTGTAGGAATTTCAAATGGTGGACACCCGTCAAAATTGCCGTTAACAATCAAAATATGAAACGTTTTCTGTATTCTAAGCCAAATTTTGACGGTCTCTGTAAAATATGAGCTATATTTGACAGGTAAATTGGTCCATGACGGGCATTTACCCATCAAATTCCATCCCTGCTCAACCCGAATAGAGCAGTGGTTTACCTTCAGAAATAGTTCCCACTCTTTATTACGCGCCAAGATTTTGTTACAACAATTAGAAATCTGACTTGAATGAGATGAATCCCCCATGTATGCTACATAAAATTAGCTTCACACTTCGAGGAAAAGACATGTGAAGGCTCTATTTTTTTTATATGTAACATGAGGAATAAATGGCAATATGATGTCAATATAATGCACAGTCTTCATGACTCTTATCTAAATATATGCTAGGTATATACTTGAACAGTGTAATTTTATCTCTATCAAAATTACGATTTTTTTCTAAGAAAAGAAAATGTCTAAAGAAAAAAATTGCTAGTATTAATTTTGTTTTAACGGGAACGATTGAGAGGATTTTATAAAAAATTTGAATCAATGATTACATAGATCTAAGTGCAAACTGTTCCCAAAGGAGAACCACATCTGTGACTCCTTGTTCATCCTTTACTAGCCTATACTTCTCATGATATTTCCCTAATCTATGGAGATTGTATCTCTCGACAAACATCCCAAGTAAAAAAACACAAAAACAAAACATTGCATAAAGAAAATGGAGTCACTTTCCCTATATGATTATAAAGGGTTTGTCAATGTTGGAATGAACTCGATTAACCACTCGGTTTCCAAAATTGATCTAACTCAGTTTATGGATGATTGGATTTTTCTTCATGTCATTTAGAACATCCATGTCTATATGTATCCGAGTTATGCATTAAATTGAATGGATAACATATACAACAGGGGGGTTGTCCACTGGACAGGGGAAACACATGGATTACCAACATGAGGGAAAGCCATTGAATATGCTAATTCTTGGACTATAATAGACCACCTTTGTTGGACACTAATGCAAACCTGTGTATGAGTTTGAGCCAACATTTACATCCACTCTATAGGATCTCCAGAGAACTAACATCATTATTTTTCCATTACTTTAAAGGAGATGTACTAGAAGATTTTCCTGGACTTGTTTATTTCACTATTAAGTTGTACCCAAATGACAAATAGAGAGGAGCACTAAGCAAGCTACAACACTTTGTAGGAAATCGAATGAGTAGAGATATAATGATGTTAGTTCTTGGAGATCCTGTAGAGTGGATGCTTGGTTGCTCTATAGGTTCCAAATATTTAGTTTCCTCATTAGATGCTTCACTTTATGAATCATATATGGGGCCCCCAAAACTATGATTATTGATTTCAAATATAACATCCAACTCTTCATGAAATGGATAAATGCATGCATTTTCCATCTCATCATCAAACAAGGGTTTGCCTACAAAATATTCCTCATCAGAATCTCAACAATATGGACTATCTAAGTCATATTCTTTGGATTAGTTAATATAATAGGAGAATGGGTTCTTTCATAACCAACAACCCAAAGGGTCTCTGTCTATACTGCCTGCTTCTTCACCAAATTGAATCCTTCCTTATCAGCTTTCAAACATGGGTTTTCTTCACTGTGCATGCATTTACATTGATCAGCTAATGACAGACCCAACTAGAACCTAACCCCTAGATCATTTGAAGATCATTATAAAAGCCCTAGGTTAGAAAGAAACTTGAACCTAACCCAGTATTTTCCAAATTGTAGCGACAACAAGGGTTTGCTAGAATTCTGCCAAATGTTATGGATTTCTTCTTGAAGGTGTTTTATTATAGAAACCTTATATTAGAAAGCAAATTGAACCTAACCCAGTAATTCCCAAGCTCTAAACACCATGAGAGCTTGGACTATACAATATATTTTCATTAAGTGATTGAATGAAGTAATCCACTTAAAATAAATATTATATCAAAATATTAATTTTTTTTCTACATACCTGTTAATATCATCATCAAACAAACTGTCCATGAGGACAAAGTTCAAGAACTCTGTCCACATGAACTATATCTCACAAAAGATAACAAGTGTTCAACTAAGAAATGGTGACAATTCCTGGTATTATGCCTCACAAGTTTGTGATGTTGCAACCTAATGAAACATAATACTATGAGTCGTCACCATTATTAGCCAACACTTATTAGCTATTTTAGAGTTAGTGAATTGAAAGTGTTAATGATAGTGTATGCATCCAATACTTGCTAGTTAATGATAATGTATACATCCAATACTTTCTAGTTACTTGATCACTATTAGGGAACAACTTCAGCTCTATCTTGTTAACCTTACTTCATCTAGCTAAAAGCAGTTCACATATTCAGAGAACAAAATACTAAGGCTGATAGCTTATCCAAAGAAGCATTAACCTTGGCCTCATGCCATTTTCAATTTACTGAATTCACTGATGGTGAATGTACTGATCAGGGCACTTTCCAACTTTTCTAGCCCTTAGCACTTGAGTCTTTTATGTGCTATTGCTATTGACATCCTTTGGATGATTGAGGTGGATGATCCCCTCATATTACTGATCTATCTTGTTTATTTCTTCTTTGGATTAGCTACTTCAGTATTAGACTTGAATTCTCTGTTTGTTGAAGGTTAGTGATGTGGATGTAGTCAATATTCCTAGATTATAGGTGTTACCTTTGAAGGTTTGTCCAGTATTCCTGTGAAGCTGATCAATTGTCATCTGTCTGCTGATGATGAACATAGATGTATCTATTCCATGTGCTTGGCAATAGCTAAAGTTGTAACTGAGTTACCTTTGATTTCAATGAAATAACAAGGAACTGATATTTTCCCCTGGAAAAAAAAAGTTACTTGATCACTAATATCAATTGATATTCCATCACTCTTATTGGTAACTCCATTTTTTTCACATTTCTAGTAACCTACAAATTCCAAACTCTTTGTTTTCACAGAGTTTTTGTGATGTTATGGGTGCAAAAATAGTGGAGATTGGCATCCTAAGGTTGAAAATTTGCATCCTAAGGAGCACTAAGCAAGCTACAAAACTTTGTAGTAAATCAAATGAGTAGAGATATAATGTCTTTAGATGACCTTTGTGGTGTAGACAGTTGGTTAGCTTTAGAATTATTCCCTGGTGTGAGTGATATTTGATGTTTCCTCTTCAGTGATACTCTGTAGTGCATATATATATATATATATATATATATATATAATCCATGGTGGTGAAGAGCAGACATTTCACTTGAATGATGTTTGGGTCTTGAAGCAAGTGCTAGGTTTTTTTACGTCCTCCAATTTTTTATTTGATGATTTTATGCCAATTTTCACCTTAGGGTTGAAAATTAATATGGGAAAACAAGCATCATCAAGACAAGCTAAAAGGAATAAATCAACAAATATTACAGACTGATATAAATGTATTTAAAACATTATTTTCATTCCTGAACGTGCCAAGTAGCAGATCTGTAAATGTCCGCTCTTCACCACCATGGATTAGATATATATATATATATATATATATATATGATTGTTGTAGGTTACCATTGGGAAATATGCCTTTGAAGTGTTGGCTTATGCACTACATAGTAGCAGTGAAGAGGTTAAAACATCCACTCTACAGGATCTCCAAGAAATCAACATCATTATTTGTCCATTACTGTAAAGGTGATGTACTAGAATATTTGCTTGGACTTGTTGATTTCACCATGATGTTGAACGCAAATGATGAACAAAGAGGATAAATAAGCAAGCTACAACACTTTGTAGGAAATTGAATGAGTAGATATATAATGTCTGGAGTAGTGTGCATACATCCTTCACTTGAATGATGTTAGTTCTTGGCAATCCTTACATCATTCAAGTGAAGGATGTATGCACACTGCTGCAATATCATGATTCGACCATGAGGTGCTTAGTTGACTGGAAATTGGGTTAGGTAATCCTTTTCCATTAATGGACAATCATGAATCTTATGGTTTATGCTTTGGGTCTTGAAGCAAGTACTAGGTATTTTGATGTCCTCTATTTTTTATTTGAACATTTTATGTCAATTTTCACCGTGTCTGATTTTTTTTTGTCCCTCTTACAATTAACACGATAAGATGACCTTTGTGGTTTAGACAGTTGGTTAGCTTTAGAATCAGCAAATATTATAGACTGATATAAATGTATTTAAAACATTCTTTTCATTCCTGAACGTGCCAAGTAGCAGATATGGAAATGTCCGCTCTTCACCACCATGGATTAGATATATATATGATTGTTGTAGGTTACCACTGGGAAATATGCCTCTGAAGTCCTGGCTTATGCACTACAAAGTAGCACAGAGGTTAAAACATCCACTCTATAGGATCTCCAAGAACTCAACATCATTATTTGTCCATTACTGTAAAGGCATTGTACTAGAAGATTTGCGAGGACTTTTGATTTCACGGTGAAGTTGAACATAAATGATAAATAGAGAGGAGCACTGAGCAAGCTACAACACTTTGTAGTAAATGGAATGAGTAGAGATATAATGTCTACAACATTCTGCATACATCCTTCACTCGAATGATGTTAGTTCTTGGAGATCATGTATAGTGGATATTTTAACCTCTTTAGTGCTACTTTGTAGTGCATATATATATATATAATCATATATATATATAATCCATGGTGATGAAGAGAGGGCATTTCACTTGAATGATGTTTGGGTCTTGAAGCAAGTACTAGGTATTTTGATGTCCTCCATTTTTTATTTGATCATTTTATGCGAATTTTCACCGTGTCTGATTTGTTTTTTCCCCTCTTACAATTAATAGGATAAGATGACCTTTGTGGTTTAGACAGTTGGTTAGCTTCAGAATTATTCCATGGTGTGAGTGATATTTGATGTTTCCTTGCCCTTTTCCCATTCCCTTGTTTTCATCAAATCATTGAGGAAGGCATGATATGGTTAATTTAAGAGCCTTTTAATTTGTGGGGTATAGTCTTTTTTGGTTCTTTCTACTATGGGATTGCCTTAGGGTTGAAAATTAGTATGGGAAAACAAGTTAGCGTTTCCTTAGGGTTGAAAATTAATATGTGAAAACAAGCATCATCATGAATATACATACTAGATTGACATAAAACTTTGTTTCATAGAGCAGTATGGGTGGACAATAGAAGACTACAAATCTATGATAAGTTAGGGATAATATTCATTATAAAAGGACCTTTGGGTAGGCAGAACAGGGCATCAATTCATTCTCCATTGGAGTCCTTCAACCATTCATCTCGCTCCCCTTCGTTCGTAGGTCTCAAAATATTTACTTTGGGAACAAAGTACTTATACAGTTCGATCAAATCCATCAGCTATGCAAGATGCTGAAAGTAAGGATATTGTTTCATGTTTCACTTTTGTTGTCAAAAGGAATACTAAAAAGTTAGGAAGTACCAAAGCTAGTCATTATGTGCACGTGGACTTAATATAGGGAGAGAAGTCATGTCTACTTTTTTTTTCTTGAATGGGAGCAATGATGAAACCACAATAGTGGTTTATAGATGGCAATCACAGGGCAATTGTCAAACATTGGGAATAATCATTGCACTGACAGGGGCCCTTAATGCAGAACAAACTTGGTATTTTAGGGCCAAGTGGGGTTGTTACTTCTCTTGTGCACAGGTTCAAATATTTTTAGGGTTGTTTTGTGACCTACGGTTGCAAGGAAAGCCACCAAAGACTGTTATTTTCTATTGATATCCTTGAAGAGACTGTCAAGAATCACCTAAAGCAAAATCCAAATTGGTTTATAGGGTCTGAAATTAAATGGTATTGGTTTTATTTAGGTTTGTTTACCCCCCTTTTGTGGAGAAAAAGCACCCAGAATTCATGATACTACTATAAATTGTTGTTTAGGAGGTTTGAACAACCCTTATTTATTCCCAAAATGATGGTTTGAGGCTGTTGGAGTGCCTAGGCCTGCTGTTTATGTCCATATATGTGCCCAGAATTGTTTGTTAATGTCATTTCAACCCTCAAATTCAACCAAACATTTCTCAAAGCCTGTTTTTCTGTTGTTCGTCACTTTTCATAGGTCTATTCATGCCCAGAACTTCCTTTTAACCCTCCAATTTGGCCCAGATTTAGAGGTACACTTGTTTGGTGACGGATAAGTGCACAAGGGTGCCCAAGATGGTGAAATAGGGTTTCTTAATATCCCTTTTTACTACCAAATAGGTTTGTTTGTGCCCATAATTCATGTGGATGCTGCTATAAGGCATATGAATGAGATTTTAGGGTTGGATGTGCCTGGTCCAAAACACACGAAGTATGCGTACATATGGGTTGTCAGCGAATTATATACAACTGAAAGACAAAGCTCAAAATAAAGGAGCAATGATGTACATGGACGAAAGGCCAAAAACAACCGGTAATATCGCGGGGTCTATAAACAGTACACAACCGGGGTCTACACTAAAGCAACCCAACTGCATGTTCGAGTCCCGTGAAGGAAACCATGTCTTTGTATGTGCAATTAAATCAATAGTTGATAGCGAAGAACTTCTTATTGATTACAATTTGAATCATGTAGATACAAACAATGTTAGTATGGTTGTGGTACAACAAACAATTTAACCACCCTTTTATTAATTATTTTAACATCTATAGGACTTTTCTAGCATATAATTGAAATTATCTACTTTTCATGTTTCCTTATGTAACTTTTAGTATGTTTGATGTATGGTTCTCTTAGGGGCACCTCCATCTCCGTAGATGTTTGTCGACCTGAGTCAAAGCAGCAGGTATACATCGATATTGCCAATGTAATATTAAATTTAGGATGGACATACAGATACGTTGTTATGTATTTTCATTAGTATATTAGGTTCGTTTATATAATATTATCTATTTTCCATGCAGAGTGTTGATCAGGGAAGCCAACCGGCTATTTATCAGTTGAGTACAACATCAGGGCAACAACCAAACATAAATGTAATTCTCCATTTCAAATATTTTAAAATCGTAAACATGTATATCGTGACGCATTATGTTTATTTTGTTATGTGTTATTTCGTTTTTATGGTTGCGTTCATGATGGTAATGTTGTCTACCTTTTTTGCAGATTGACCAAGGAAATTCCCCAGCTGCTGATTAGATGACTGGAGCCTCGAGGAAACCAGTAAACTTAAATGTAATTCCACATTCTAAATACTTAAAAAATGTACACATATAAAACATGTAGCATAGTGTTTATTTTTGTTCTGTATTTGTTAGCTTTTACATATTGTGTTCATTGTGATAATGTTCTCTACTTTTTTTGCAGGTGGTTGATCGAGGTAAATCCCCATCTATTGATGAGACCACACCCTCATCTAGGCGTCAGGTAATCCTAGATGTAATCCCTAATATAATTATTTGCGCACACTATTGCTTCAAAGACTAAGAAATTTTTTATATATTTCAATTGCATACAGGGGATTCCGTTTTTGAAATAGCGTCTCAAAACTCTTTACAGAATGAGGTCTCTCGGTTGATGAGAGATAGTGAAATTAGAGAGTCTGCAGATCCGTTGAGGGTGCGACAAAGGACAAGGAAAAAACAAAATGAGGTACTGATTCGTCTGACATTGGCAGTTCCACTAACAGAAGGGCTCGAACAAAGGATTCAAATGTTGTTACAACAACGTAAACAAGTGGACGTAAGTTATCGAATAAAAATGCAAATCCATTTATAAAAAAACTTTATAATATTTGATTTTATATGCTATTGAACTTATAATACAATGGTTTGAATTTATAGTGCGCTATGGATATTATCAATGGTGGTCAAGGCAATGTTGGTCCCTGTGACCAAACCATTCCATGTACACCACATACTACTCCCATATTGTCCACTGAACAATTGGCAACCCGCTCTGCGACACCCCCGAGGGAAGCGGAGGGTGCAGCCGATGTTGCCCCACCCACAACAGATGCTACAGAAGAAGGGGTGGATGCAGGGTTAAATAGAGATGTGGAAGCATTTCTTGGATATCCTCATGTGACTAGCACTGGTTCAATAGTGTGTACATTTTTGGTGAATGAAGAACTAGTTCCAATAAAGATAGAGAGGATTCCAGGTCATTATAGATTGTTCAATTTAGTTTTTATAATTTGTGTCTAATATACCGATAATATTTTCTAATGTTTACTAATGATGGCATTAATGTTTTGCAGGAAATGATATATTTTATAAACATATGAATGATTTGGCCTTGGAGATCTTCAGGCCCACCATCCGCACAATGTGGAACAAGCAGCCAAAAGCTTTAAAGGATGATCTGACTAATCGCTTGGTTAGTCTGTTCGGAAAAGATACCTTCGATACATCAAAGTTTCTATAGAAGGTTGGAAAACATTTGAAGATTGTCCGAGACCAGCATAGGGTTCACCTAGAAAAGAACCCTAGGTATGAGCGCCCTCCAATGATTCCATCTATGGAGTGGAAATCCCTAGTGGAATATGGAAAAGGGAAGGGCCTGAGAAAATCAGGAAAGATACCACCAGGTGGAACAGGGAGGTATGCAATACATTCCAAAATGTAGTGGTAAGCCTTATTATTACTAGTTTGAATATAAATTTTGGTACATTGACCAATGTATTTAAAAACTTAATTAGGCTCTTAGACACATCTAAGGCCACAAATGAAAGAATTGAAAAAATTGGCCAACACAAGCTTGGGCTTGGTGGTTACTCCAACTTGGTGGCCCGATATATAAGTATCGTAAAACCCGAATCTACATCCAAATATCATACAGATTATTTTTTTTGTTTTGTTCTGAAAAGGATTTAAAATTAATGACATCATGCAAATATGAAGGCCGAACGGTTCAAAGAATTGCCCAGTGCGGATTACATGAAGCTTGGCTTCGAACAGGGCTTTGACGCCATTGTTGAACACCAGAGAAGCTTGTCTGGGAATGCTGCATGATCTTCTGCTGATCCATCTGGTGCCCAGGTATGTGAAAACTGTATAGTTTAATGATAATTTATTATTGCTCATGCAATTTGTTCCTTATAAATAAATTAACATAAATTATTTATTCCTTTTTGTGTTGGAAAGTAATGATCCCGTTCATGTCGAGGATGTAGTACATGACCAACCAAACGAAGATCATGCTTCTCATCCTGGTAATGAATTTATTAATGTGCTACTGTTTTTTATAAACCATTGTAGATGATGAACATTAATTCTAATTCTACACAATTCAACTGCAGAGCATGTAGATGCACATCATAACATGGAATAGGTTGGGCTTGTACGAGATAATGTTGAACATGTTGATGTGCCCATGGTAGGTAAAAAAACACATTCATAATGTTTTTTAAATGAATTACTCGTATTTATCAAAATATAAATATATTAATGAAAGATTTTGAAATTATTGTAGAAATTCATCGCCCCTCGCCTAAAGTTCAACCTTGCGAGTAGACTAGTAGGGATACCGATGATCAAATTCCCGAAGATGTGAATCTAACTAAATATTTAAAGAGAAGAAAAATAAAAAGGAAGTGACTAAACAAATTTTGATTAATTCTTATTTATAAAAAAAACATTTAATGGTTTTTTCCTCTGTTTCATGAATGAATGTTTGAATGAATGCTTTAATGAATGGTTTATTGATTTTTTTCTTCTTTTGCCATTGACTAAATTAATGTTTTAATGAATGAGTTAATGAATGGTTTAATGAATATTTTTTCAGCTGTTGAATGATTGAATGGTTTAATGAATGATTTAAAGAATGATTTAATGAAAACATCTTTCAACTATTGAGTGAAATAATTTGCAGTAGATGCATTGTTATTTGGATTGTAAAATAGTGAAATAAATTGTCATTTGCAAGTATATGCATTGGGTTTGGGGAGTTGAGAGTGATGTGAGGGGGGGGAGGGGCCATAAGAGCTTCCACCTTCACGTGGTTGGTCCTGTTTAGTAGATAATATTAAATTATTCTCGAAACATAGAGGAACTCAATGAATGGTAAGGAAGAATACATTTAAAAACATCTATTTCTATTGCTATTGATAATTTTAGTGTATAATTTTCACTATTGCTATTTGAATCCTCCATTGGAACTTGTTGCAGATAGCGTTGAGAAAAATTTCCATAGTTAAGAGGCAAGAAATGGTGTGTTGATTAGATAGATGGCCTTATATACATAGTATTTTTGGTTATCCATGTTTTATCAGGTGATATATTCTTAACAATTAATTTACTTGAATAGTTGAATAGTATTGTAATTTACATTGTAATAGAATTGTATTTATTTAGTTTGGTTTTGTTATTTTCATAAACAAACATAAATTTATTTGATGGGTCCTAACATGAAACTATTGCAACAAGACAAAAAATGAAGTATGTTGAATGATGTTTTGAAAGGTAAAGCATAAGAAGACAGTGTGAAGATCCACAAATCAAGGTATAATTATGTTTTATTTTGTTTGATTGAGCTGTGTATTGGGCATTTATGCATGTGCACACACATACATTTAGTTGATGATAATGATTATGATACATTGAGGTGAACTTTGTTCTATCTAATCTAAACAATTACCTTAAATATTTTGATTTATCATGATAACTGGCCCCTTGGTAATACTTTACAAATACCATATAGCTAGGACAACAAAATTAAATGTAGGCATTTCATTACAAGAAATATGATAGGAATTTGAGTTTGAAGGGAATATGAAAGGTCAAAAGACAGAAAAAGATAGATATACTTGTGAGGAAAATGGTATTTGAAGCATTGTTTCCCTATTATTCCACATGAGTATATTGTTATCTGCCCCAGTTTATATTTCTCCAGTAGTTTTGTAATTTGTTTCTTAATCTCATATCTTGTTCAACTTTCATGTTTGATTGTGCAGTGGAAAACCTGTGTTTATATTTGTGCTTATCCATGTAGGTTATGAGTTGGGCATGGTACACATTGGTATTTTCAATTTCCATTGTAACTTTTCACCCCAACATCACTGTGCACTTTATTACTCATAATTGCTAATTTGTTACAAAGTCTTCTTTGTGCAAATCTTTTATTAGGCATTTATATCTTTCTGTATTGCTTCCAATTTATCACCAAGTTTAAAGTGGTCACTTAGAGCAAACATCTCAACTCTGAAATACAAAAGAAGAATGACTGCATTGATAATTATGGTAACAAAGTATTGATATATGCTTGAAAAAATAAAGATCTATTTGCTACTTTATTTCTGGAAGGCATTGTTTGAATGCTTAAGTTATAAAAACTATTTATTTTTGTTGTTTTCAGGCAATCTTCCAGAGGTATCCACAGCCTGAAAAAGAGTATCAGTCATTTTCACTGATTTACAATGATAGATCACTAGATTTGGTATGACATATTTTCCCTAAAGGCAACATTTTCACACTTGTTGGAAACAGTTTCGAGGTTCTTTCCAAAGGAAAATATGTTTTTATTGAAGAAAGCCCATTTGTAGCCATAAATTTTGGTGGTGTCGATCCTAATCACTTCAAGGGTAAACATCAATATGCTCCTATTACTCGAAACAATTACTGGAAGGTATGTAATAGAATCATGTTAGTTTTCCAAGTTTAAGATTGACTGTATTTAAGGATAAACACATGCATACCATGTTCTTTGTATGAGTCAATATAGTTACTAGTAGGTATGTAATGGGATTAATATACTCTAATAAATCGATTTTTCTATTTCCTTCAGTTTGACATGGGAGACTTCCTCATTAATGATCAACCAACAGGTCAGCATACAATCCATATTATTAAATTGGGCACATATTGCTTCTTAAGGAATCTTATGAAACTATTGATGGCATTTTATGAACATTTTGTTGCAAGTTTCTGTGCTGGAGGTTGTGTTTCTATTACAGATTCTGGAACTTCTTTGCTAGCTGGTCCATTGGTAAAGCATGCATACCTTGATATTTTGTAAATTTCTTGTATAAGTTAGTGGTGTTTTCTAGGTTTGTGCACGATATGCTATTGTAGTAAAGCATAAGTGTTTCATAGCCACACCAAGGATATAGGGCAGAAAAAGCTATTTTAGAATAATAACCAACAGAGTATTATCATTTAAACCACTTTTCTTTGAAATCAATAGTAGTAGACAATTTTATCAGCTAGCAAGTGTAAGTATTAACAACCATCATGTATCATCACATAGGAATTATTATCATCATTTAAATTAACTATAAATACTACTATATATCAACATGAATTACCAGCTGAGTTAACCATCCTTTTAAGGGTTTATACAAGTACTCTGTAGCCTGAAAAGAATGCTTTTGGAAGGCAGAATTCAATGATATTGTTGACATTTCCCCATAACTCAAATATGACCCTAACTTGGTTTATTTTGTAGGTCTGTTTGATAGGTTTTAAGGCTAGAAACGATAGTAACACTAATCCGCAAGGAAAGAATCCCTAAATTTCCCTACTAAACAATTAAATGGGGTCATTGTAAGGCAGAAAGTAACCTTTTATCAAGGCCAAATTATCCCAACCCCTGAAACATGTCAAATACGAAATCCTAACTCTGAATTTAAGTTGCTTCTCAAGTTTGTGGATGTAGACAAGAAGATAGGTCACGCACTGGAGGATCTAGGGCTAAATAGGCAGGACAAAATTTGAGGGTGGCTTAGAATTTGAAAATTGTTGTTATTTTTGGATTATTGAATTTTATAAATTTCTAAGGTTTTCTAGTTTATAAAAACGCAGATCTAATCTAACACTACACTAATCACGCAAATGCGTCTATTTACACATGAAATACTAAATTTTGATCAAAATGACAAATCTTAGGGTTTTTGTGAAATTTACTTCAAACCCAAGGCCATGAGGGATGGTGATCAGCCTCCCTCTTGGAATATTTCCCTCAGGCTCACCAACTAGGACTTCCAAAAACAACCTCTAGGGTTTGTTGGAGGATCCAAATTAGGGAAAATTTTAGAGATCTAAGGACAAACAAGAGAAAAGTCCTTCAAGAGGATGTTTTATAACATGTAATAGTTGACAAAAGCTGGTAAAAGTCCCTAATTTAGAGAAAATGTAACATTATAACCACCATTCAATCCATAGAAGCATAATTTCACAAAACTTTACCAATGGAGCAACCAAGAAAACCCTAGATCCTCCTTGTGCTTGTGTTCTTCCAACAATGCTAGCATAAATCTTGCATGTGCATGAAACCCTAGAATCCACCCATGATTTTACCATAAATCCAAAGAAGAAATAGTAATATATTTGATAAGTTTCCCCTGTGAATCCATAGGCAAGCCTATATCAGAGCATCTTCTTCGCATGAAATATTTTTCTAGATCCATTGATTTGTAGATAATGGTGCTTCCACATGATTCAGTATTGTAATTGCAAGAGGAACTTCACAAAAATTTATAGATTCTCAACCAGTCGTAAAAGGACAAGCAAGCATACATTTACCAGAATCCCAACAACTATTTGAAGGATCAAAGACAATCACCTGTCTCTTCTATTGAACAATCATAGAGTGAAATTATGTTGCATATAACTTGATTTTAGCTATGTTACTGGATCCACCACCCTAGTGTGTAGGATCCACTAACAATTGCAACAAGTTGATCTACCTTAGTTACCAAACTAGGCATATGTGTTGTTTTAGTGGAAGGACTATTAATGTTCAAAGGTGTTATTGTATCTATAATACTTCCAGTTGATGCAACTCTTCTTGCAATGGGGACCATAAGAAGAGAGTTTGATCTATCTTGGCCAAACGAAATTGAAGGTTGTACCTGTTCATTCTGCAAACCAAGATCATTAAATTGATTCTAGTCACTAAGGTAGAAAGAGTTGCCATACCTAGTTGTTTCTCCCTCCGTTTCCTGACTACTGCAGAGGATTTGATGTTATATGATGGTCCAAGAGAAGTAGTAGACACAGATACAAATGTGAGAGGTTGTGTGAGGGGACTGATTTGTTCATTTTCATTGCATATTATCAATTTGGTAGATGTTATTTTCTAGGGCATGGGATTTCATGTATGTTTCTGATTAGTTTCAGATTAGTTTATCAGTAACTTTCTATGTGCAATGGCAGGGTGTTATAACAATTTGATTTACTTTGTTGATTTGATTAGCTTACTCACGCTTCTTTCTGTTGATAATTTTGTTTGAATTATGAATTGCAGGGTGTGCTGGAGACTATGCATCTTTCTCTATCTAAGAAGGCTGAACTACCCATATTGAAAGATGTGAATGGTTTAATCAAGCCTTCAAGATGAGAACTTTAACTTTACATAAATCCTAACAAATGAATGTGGTTTGTATTTGATTTTTTAATATTATATTTTATTCATACATAAACATTTCACATTTTTAGTTTGAGTGCTTATGTTTTTAAAGTTTTTTTCTTCTTTTATAATCATTTATTTACTTATATATAACTATAAAAATAGATTGTTAGTTGTAATTTAAATTGAATAATATTGTTAATAGAGTTTAAAATATAGTTTAAAAGCTTAATAAATAAATTCATTTAGTATAC
>LPNX010242320.1:709065-766071 GCA_001517045.1 Pseudotsuga menziesii | reverse complement strand
TGAGCATGCATTTTATTTATATGTTTGACAAAATGATTCTATATCATCACTCATTTGGACATGTTGAGTGAAAATCTATCATATCTAAAACACTAATTAGCCTTTATTTTGATGCATAAAATTCAATGATCACCGGTAGAGTGTGTGCTCTAGAATGAAAAGGATATATAGAAGCATACCATACTGATATGTCATAAGAGTTGTCAGGTAAAGAACTGTAAATGAAAAGGGTATATATTATTTACATATTTATTGGAATAATATCCACCATTATCTGTGTGAAGGATATTGATCCCCTCACCAGATTGTTTCTCTACAAGAGCTTTAAAATCTTGAAGAAAAGCAAACACATCAGCTTTGTGTTTTAAGAAGTAGACCCCTGTGTATATAGAGTCTTAATCAATGAAGGTTAGAACTTAGTACGTATATTTATTTATTCATAGATAGGTGAGGAAAGGGACCAGGAATGTCACCGGGCACAAAATCAAGAAGTGATGTGGCTCTCTTAGCCTTTCCTTTCTCAAATCTCTCTTCAAGGTTCCTACCAAGAGTATATATTGGAAAAACTCCATCTAAGAAGGATATAGGTGGCAGCCCCACTATCCCGTCTTGTTTGATTAATTGATGCAATTAACATAACTTAATATGCCCAAACATATAATGCCATAACTTACTAACATCATTATAATGCATTAACAAAGCTAGAGTAGGAGTTTTAAGCAAAAACTTTGAAAAAACATACAATTTATTTTTGTGATCAACTTTTCTAAGTGAAATCTTTCAATTTTTTTTTGTTAAATCTACCAACAGGTGTCGCTTTTTCGACGCTTCTGTGAAACATCCGACACATGAAGGTGACGATCAACCGACGCTTTGTATCAACCTTCTGACAGTAGTGTCATGAATCCGACACTTCAACTCGTCGGATGACCGACGCTTCATGTGTCGGCAAGAGTTGAAAATCCGACGCTTTCTAGATAAAAATACCGATGGCGTCGCCATGCCTCCGACACTTCTTCCTGTCGAAAGGTCGACCCTTCAAGTGTCAGAGGGTGTCGGATTTCTAACGGTGTATCCAGTTTTGATTGACACTTTGAAAGAGAAAACTATCGAATAGGTGACACCATGGTGTGTCGGATCTTCGACCCACTTTGGTAGCATGTCGAATATCCGACGTTATGCCACTGACGGCAAAAAAAAGTGGATGTGTCGAAAATGCAACAGAGAAGTGTTGAAATTCAGACATGCAAGGCATTGGATTTTGGGTTGAAATTATGTTGTGAAGCCTCGAGAATCCTCTTTTTTTTCATTTTTACCAGGGGTACCGCTAATGTTCCTTTATGACAGAGCGGTGAAGGGTAAGAACTGCTTCAAGAACAAAGCATATACGCAGTGGTACCGCTTTTCTATAACAGGACTCAAGCGGTGTTGAACAAGGTACCGCTCATCAGCTAAAGGGAAAAGGCGGAGCTAGGTTTTTTCATGTAGAATTGACATCCAGAGCATGTTTTCCACTCCAAGTTTGGGATTTAGGGAAAACATAGGGTGTTAAGGATCTCATCACATGTTGGTGATAGGATTTGGGTATAACACATGACCTATTTTTTTGCACTTGCATTTTCAGAACCTAATTGTCCGTGCCTACTTTTCAAACCCTAATTTTTTTGGCCTGCTTTTTTGGACACTAATTTTTTGGGCCTACTTTTTCCAAACCCTAATTTTTTGAGTGTATATCCTACTTTTTCAGGTCTAGACTCTAATTTTTCAGGGTCCTACTTTTTTGGAACCTCCACATATAAATGCACCCTATTAAGGCTTGATTTATAACACTAACTTCAATTCCAAACTGTGGTCAGAAGTGTCCAAACTTGGAATACCTAGTTTTTAGACTTAGGGAAAAAGCTATTGCAGTGACTTCTTTCAATACTGCTCTGATACCATGTTGAATTTTATAAATTAGTAGTACAATTTTTAGATCTTGATAATTATGTCCTAATGATTATCATCCCACTTTTTTCATTGCATAATTACACACTGAGAAATTTCAACATTCACTTGCATATGAAATAAAACAAGGATCACTGAAGCTAACCATGCATAAGAGACACAAAAGTTTTTATCGTGGGAAACCCAATAGGGAGAAAACCAAACAACTTTTCTTATTTATATATTTCCAATAATAAGAGTACAACAATCATAACATGAAGAAACCTAATTCACAAGGGCATGTCAAACATCATTAGCTACATAGAGCGAACCCGGTGGCATAAAGGTTGTAAACTTCTTCACAAGAAACCCTAGGAAGAGGGTGAACTTCTAGAGATGATAAGTAACCCCCAAATTTTGCTCCTTGATCTTTCTCTATGCCTAGCTAAAATTGTGCACTAGAGAGAGAGGATGATGTGTTGTTGTGATGTATCAAAGTGAAATGTTTAGCTGCTTATTTATACACTTCAAATCACTTGAATTTCACTTTTGGGATGACTTGCACTTTTTATCTTCGCTTTTCATTTTATCTTCAAGGCCGATGCACTAGTTTCACCACTTCATAGTTAACTCACTTGTTGACCCTTTATTATTAGATTTTCTGTCATTCTTAAGAAAAATTCTTCACAATATTGATGTTATTCTTCTCTAGGTATGCCCATATATTCATTCCTAGAGTCCTAATATCGAGTAGACCCACTTATAAGTCTCGAAAACTTCTTAGATGTTGTCAATTCAAAAATAGTCCTCTATCATAAAATATATTACTCCAAGCCCCATTCACAATGAATGTATTCCTGATGCTACATACTGGAGAAAATTTCATCAATATTCCTACCTTTACCGTACCCTAACTTGAGTGTCTATCGTATAAATGCATTTGAATGTCATCATAAACAAACTAATTAAGCTATTAAAGCATTATTAAAGGAATTCGTACCCAATTCCCTTGATTTGACATGCAATATTGGCACAACCAATTTTACACCCATATGCTTTACACCAATATGTTGATGTTACCTGACCAGTTGATACCTCATGTGAACTCACAATATCCCTTCATCAACCCCTTAATAAGCATCTCCTTGTCCTTATTTTTCTCATGATGTTGACCATCATAGGAAATTGTATCATCAACATCTTCAATCATTCCTAATTATAGAACATATATACACCACATTGGACATCATGCCATTGTCATGCATATATAAAAGCACACCATTGTTGGTTATTATGTAATACTACACATATGCTCAAGCATTACCACATATTATCCCTCAATATCTCCACTATCTTTCATGCATTCCAACTATTTTAATCTCTTGAATTTCAACAACACTACTATGCATTCCTTACTTTTATACATCATCTTTCTCAATCTAGATAAATATAAAGAGCTAAAAAATAGAAAATTTAAAAGAATTCTCCCTTCTAATTCTCTATGAAATGGATTCAGTGTCATTCTCACAACAAATCATTAGCACCTATGTGGAAATCTATATTTGCTAGTTCAAAAAAAATACAACTCTACATTCTAAACAAAAGATAATTTTAGGTGAGATAGGCATCCTCATGTTCACCAATTCCCTTCTAGCCATATATATGATTAACTATTGAAACCAATTTTTGGCATCTTCCAACTCTGTTGAGCCATCGTGTTACTTATATGGAACTTTCCTTCATTACTTGAATATTTGTATTCCAAGATCCACTCTATCTCATGTTATTTCTTACAAGATATATCCACACAATAGGTGGCTCATTCCCTTTGATAGAAACTTCCAAGTAGATTGAAGTCCATCATACACTTCATTGGGTCTCAAAATTCTTTTGTGCTTCCTTTAATTCTTAATGGCATGTTTCTCGAAGAAAGTGAAGTTCATTATTGCTTCATATCCTTTACACATAATTTATTGGCTCATATTAAGAAACTCTTCTCATGCATATATCTTATTCATTAACACAGTTCACCTGTCACATACATGACGTACATGCCCTCTTTATCTCCTGGAAAATTTCTACATCTTTCTATGCTCTCTACGTCCCTTTATTAGGCAATCATGATGCATGCCATACTTTGAAACATTATTTCTTGGTTTCCTTTCCTTATATTTAGAGATTTAGGACTTGTATCCTCATGTTATGCACCTCTATATGCTAGTATATCGCATACCTTTTCTATCTATTTTGGTGTTGTACTTATTCACAAACATAAAATCCAGTAACATCAAAACCTTTCTACAACATAAATTATCGCTCACGGATTGTAGTTAATTTCTTTCATGCATTACTGTTTCAAACCTTCATTTGACAATATTTTTCTCAACACCAAGAGATTCAAAATTATCATTCTTTTTTGCAAAGATTACTTTCATTTTATTTATGGTGATCAAATGCATTAGATGCATTCTTTGAACCAATGAACCATGTCCTTAGATCCTAGTTGCATCACATAGATTATCACCCCTAAGTTTAGATGCTTGATAACAATGCACACAAATAATTTCTTTGTCATCTAAATCACAAAGGATCTACTATGAACTCATGACTTCGATGAACTCATATTGTCATAACTTGCAACTTTTTGATGCCCTACCCAAATTTCTTATCGATCTTTGGAAAATTATACAATTCCATCACAAGTCTACCCATTTTTTGGAGTAAATTCAAGAACATTATGAGTTCATCTTTACCTCTAGAGCATGTCCAAAGCATTAATACTAAACCTCATGGAGGATTTTTGTCAAACAATTGTGAACCAACTACAATTCATTTCTAACTACTTAGATCTTCTTATCCATTATGAGCTCTAATTTCTTGGCCCATAAATGTTCAGTCTTCCCATAAATGTTCAGTCTTATAGCTAGTTCTTAGCACACTTTTTCATCACATTCCTTGCCCATTACAACAAGTTGGCAGCCATCGATAAATTGTGGAGAATTCACTGTCTACCAAATACAATTGTGGCCAAGTAGTGGTGTCATAACCCTACATACTCATCACTGTAGAAAGTAGAGTAATGGGTGGTCACCTGAGACAATCGGCTGCGGCATTGGCTTTGCCTTTTCGATACTTAATTACCAACTAAAATTGTTGCAGGTAATTAATCCACTTAAGTTGTCGATTTGTCTGTAGTTTCGAATGGGACAGAATGAACTGTAGAGGCTTATGGTCAATGAGGGTGATTGTTTCCTTCCCAAGAATGCAGTGTATCCATTGCTTAAGAGCTTGGACATTGGCATACAATTATTTTTCATACGTCGAATACCTTTTAACAGCGTCCTTGAAAGTTTCAGAATGAAACATGACTGGGTGACCTAACTAAGTGATCACTGCGTCGAGAGAATAGTCCGATGCGTCCATCTCAATCTCATAGGGATGATGCAAATTAGGTAACACAAGTACTGGTGCAGTACAAAGCTTGTTTTGGAGTTGTTCAAAAGCTTGTTGTTGTGTCGGTGTCCATTTAAATACAATTTTCCCATTTCCTTTCGTCAACTAATTCAAATGCCATGCGATGTGGCTGGAGCCGAGTATGAACCGTCGATGGAAATTCGCCAAACCAAGAAAACTTCTTAGTTCATGAATGTTTTGAGGAATGGGCCAATATTTGAGGATCTATACTTTTTCTGGGTCAACATGAATGCCTGCAGAGTCAATTACATACCCTAACTATTTGATGTTGGTCATCACAAATGAACATTTTTCCATGTTAAGATATAGTCGATGTCGCTAGAGAGTGTCGAAGAGTTATCGAGGTTGTCTGACATGTTCTTCCCATGATCGACTGAAAATCGGTATATCATCGAGATAGACAATGCCACACTTGCCGATGAAAGGTCATAGAATGTCATCCATATATCTCATGAAGGTTGCAGGTGCATTGGTTAAGCCGAAAGGCATGACTAACCATTCAAACAATCCTTCCTTGGTCTTGAAAGTTGTTTTCCAAACATCGGTTGACTCGATTGGAATTTGATGATATCCCGACTTGAGGTCGAGTTTCGTAAAGAAGTTAGAACCTTTTATACTGTTGATGAGTTCATCTATCCGTGGAAGAGGGTATCTGTTCTTTACTGAAATTTTGTTGAGAGACCGATAGTCGATGCACATGCACCAAGTCTCGTCTTTCTTTGGAACTAAGAAGACTGGACTTCCATAAGGAGAGGAGCTGGGGCGGATATGACCCTTGTCGATCAGATCCTGGATTTTCTTGCGAATTTCTTCATTCTTGAGAATGGATCTTCTGTAAACATACGTGTTAGGTAATGAAGAACCGAGAACAAGTTAAATGGAGTGTTTTACCTGAAAATGTAGAGGTACTTCGTTTGGCTCTTGAAATACGTTTCGATATTCCTCGTGAATGTGTTCGATTTGTTGTTATTGTCAAGAGCTGCATTGGCCGATGAGTTGACTTGTTGCTGCAGTCTTCCTGGAATGTTGAGGCTTTATCATAATTAATGCAAAATTTTGTGCATTACTGATAAGCTTCTTTTTTTGTTTGGAATATATCATAGCAACCGTTGATGTGGGTTGTCTCTTTGGTATGTTGTACCATTGATTACGAATTTTGACAATCACCTTTTGAGGCTGTGACTAATATGTATCATGTTGATCCCATAGGTAATGTTTTCTGAACAAGGTGTCGTCTAAGGAAAGCGGTGCCACATCACAAAGTAATTCATCTTCAAAAGGCTTAATGAAGTAGGTGATTCTGCATTGGCGTGTGATTCTTAGTTCTTGTCCATCCTTCATACAACCGATATTGTAAGGCCGAGGATGTGGAGTGGTGACAAGACCTAATTTATTCACAAGATCTTTAGAAATGAAGTTCTCCTGGCTACCATTATCCACAATTAGATGTATTGGATTTTTCTAAACCCGTATCTATGTATGGAACATGCGTTCTCGTTCCTCCTCATCGACGATAGTCGAGGCTGTTGGAGTAGTCGAGGTTGAAGCCAAGAAGGTTGATGCATCTGGATCAGATTCTACTAGGGTTTTGTCGGACAAGTCGGATGTCGACAATTTTTCCAAAAATGTCTTCCAAGCTTTGCATTCTGACGTATCATGCCATGTTGAATTATGATAATCACACCATTTCCCGGTAGGAGCTTGTTTGTTGTGACCCTTCCGGTCTTTCTGAAAGTTCTTCTTATGATGGTCAGGATTTGGTGAAGTTGGCTGAGAAGGGTTCTTAAACTTGTTGGAGTTGGCTGGTGACTTCTTGTCGGATGTTCGACTAATTGGCTTGTTCGTGAAACATGCTTTTCCTTTTTGTTTAGCTTCAAGATTGTTGGCATAATGAAATGCATCCACAAGCATACTGACAGTCATAAACTCCATCTCTTGCTGAATGTACGGGGATAAACTGCTAACGTACTTCAGGGAAAACAATTTTTATTCTTCTTGGACACCAAGTTAGCCATGAGTCAATAAAACTCGTCAGTATAACTATGAATGGACTGGTCTTTCCATTTCCTTAGCTCTCGCCACTTCTTATACTGTTGTTTAAGATACTTGGGCGGGTAGAAATCCTTTCGGACATACTCGACAAATTTTAACCATGTTTCTATGGAATCGCCTTCTTTTTCCATATTTGTCAATAAATTTTCCCATCAGCAGTGTACGGAGGTTGACATCTTCAAGGATGCAATGGTGATATTTTCTGCTTTGGAGAGTTTATTCATAGAGTAGTATGATTATAGTTGTTGTACCCAATTGTCGATGGATTCTGCGTCAATCTTGCCTTCCAGATTTGGTATGTCCAGTTTCATTTTCACTTTGAAGGGGTTGATTTTATCAGAGTGAGGTCATGTCGAGGATTCCCTGGAGTTCGAAGCGATTCGCATGAGAATCTCGCTGAACTAGACGAACATTTTGCTCCACTGACGAGGCAGTGCTTTTTCTATGAGTTGTTATGTCTTGTTAGTTGCATGTCTATTGTTTGCTTCTTTGACCATATTTTATGAATTCGAAGGAAGTGTCTGCTTGTGTTGTTGAGTTTGTGAGCATGTTTGAATATGCATAAGTTAAATAACTTCGATGGAAGTGCTAATGTAACTTAATATCTGAACAAGATCAAGCTCTGATAGCAATGATCTAGGTCGTGCCTAGGTGCACGCTGGGGACAACAGTCGACTAAATGATTCGAGCATTGTTGTCGCGGAATCATAGAAAAAGAACAAGTAAAGAAGGAAACACACTATCTCGACAGAAAGCATATGCACATACAATATGCAAGAATTCGAACCAATTTCTATTATTACTTCTTCTCTATGAAGGTTGGTTGATTGTTACAATAATGTACATGTTTATATAGAATGTTGAGACGCTTGGGTGACTACCCATTACGTTCAGTTACAAGACGTTATAACGGTTTATAATTTCAACCGTCGTAGACGATTGGAAGACAGAGACATTATGTCGATGTTCGACAGGTGCCGACAAGGCATGTCGATATGTTGTATGTCGAGCACGAAACCTGTTGAGGTGTGGACTTGCAAAACCTGTCCAAGTAGTTAAAGTAGTTCAGTATTCAAAGTGCTAGACTTTGTCGAAGTTCGACAACATGCCAACTGCTGGTTGGATCAACGCTTGTATGAGAAATCAACTAGATCATGGATGTTCACTAGAAATTTCACTTGCAACCATCATTTATAGAATATATTGTTGATTTTCCAACTAAAGAAAATCGTTGCATTTGTGCACAATTAATAACACAAAGCACTGTGTAGGCACAATAAAACAATAGAAATAATAGAGTATTTTATTTATTTTGGCACAACAAATATATAACAGTTGATTGTTGTTGTTGCATATTACCTAAATGGTGCATTTGTTTAACATTGTATGGAAGTAAACCAAATTGATTTTTTTATTCAATCCATCTTGGAAATTCAACGAACCAATCAAGTCTCCAGCATTTCAACCTAACACAATTATGGTTGCATATTTAAAGAAAAACACAAAGTTTATTGATATCAAAATTATAGAGACTACATGACGGATTTGTGAACCTAACATTGATTGAGAAAGATAAGATAAACAAATTTGGAGTTGTAGAGACAATCACACTAAATTTATATTTCCACATAAGGATCCATGTGGGTGAAATAAGTGGGATATCATTCCCTTGTTTATAGATGAATATATCCATTTCCTCGTTGGATGTGCTCATGCAATAATGCCTCCATATCATCATATATATCCCAAATAGGGTGGGGGTGAGAGGGAACCTCTGGTTCACCCAAATAACACTCCTAATGAAGTCTAGCAAATCATGCATAGTACAAAGGTGACCAAGGAAGGTCTCATAGAGGTGCATACAAACAACACTGATAGTCTCTAAGCTACCAATGCCACTCGACCTTTAAAATACGGTGTCTATCATAAATGATTCAAAATATTTATGAAATTCTACAAAAAAACTTTCAAAGAGTAGCATCTTGCTTACAATGTGTTGATTTGATCCATGGTTTGATACCTTAGTCTCAAACTAGAATATCATCTCCTTGAATGTCTCTTGTGTCAAGATCCTCCAAAATATGCAAATTAAGTGTAGTGACATAGAGATTCAAGAACATGTGCCCCACACCATAATCCTCTTGCAATTGTTTGGAACACCACTAGATATTGATTTATGAATCAAATGGATAGTATGGTGGGACCAAGCCAGTAGAAACACTAAGTATATAAAATGGTTGAATAACTTAGGAATGTGATGATTCACCTCTTAAACAAGGTATCTCTCATAAATGAGTCAAATTATTTTTCAAATTCTACAAAAAACACAAAACTTTCAAAGAGTAGTGTCTCGAATCCTCAATAATGGCTTACAGTGTGCTTATGTGATCCATGGTTTGATACCTTAGTTTCAAACCAACATGTCCTCTCATTGAATTTATCTTGTCTCAAGATCCTACAAAATATGCAAATGAAGTGCAGTGACATAGAGCTTCAAGAATGTGTTCACTACCATAATTGTCTTTCAAGTGTTTGGAACACCACTAGATCTTGATTTATGAATCGAGTGGATAACATGGTGGGACCAAACTGGTGGAATCCCTAAGCATAAAACATGGTTGAATAGCTTATTATTGTGATGCACCAATGAGTGTGTACTATGTTTGAATAACTCATCTTCGAACCCTCAACATCATTTTCCCTATTAGTGTTCATTTTTTAGATGGCCTCCCTGACGCGTGTAATAAAACATGTAGCATGAGGAGTGGGGGGTGAAAAGGACAACGGATTTCCATAGGATATGATAGAGGGGACTGGAGTTGGTAAACATAGATTGAGGGTTAAATTAACCAGGGAGATTGGAATGTGAGGGAGGATAGTAAGTTAAAAGGTTTCAGGGGAGTGGTGGAGTTAGACACACACAACATGTGTCTTTCGTGAAATAAAGAGGTGTTTTTTGGCAAAGGAAATACCAATAATATTTATGTATCATTAAGTAATATGTGGGGTTGCAAAAGGTGAGCTATCGGTATTGTTTTCAGGCTTGCATTCTTCATCATACCACTTGTTCATGGGGACTAAATTGGTCTTGGGAGATAACGAGGGAGCTTTGGTGGCGTGCAAGAAAGAAATAAGGGGTACTTCCCAGATAATTGAAGAGACAAAATCATATTTAGATAAGGATGACTAGTTAGATGAAAATTTGGAAAAAAAACTCATTAAATTAAACAGTGTAAGCATCTTAGTCCATGTCCTCAACCAAAATGGTGGCATGGGGTGGACGAGGAGGGAGTAGAGGATAACTGTGAAGGGAAAATGAGAGAATCGAATTTTCTAAAATGAATATATGAGTAACAAACAATGTTAAATTTTTGAACCATTGATATACAGGTAAATATGAAAGCTGGAGGAAATGAATTATGCAGTGGAATAATCAACGAGATTGTACACTGAACATAAAATTCATGCCACAAATTTCAGATAAATCGGACAAGAATTGCTCAGATAATCACAACATTAAACCTTCATTCATTAATCATTAATATAATGATTATACAATAAATAGAATTCGAATCATGCGGATAGGATTCGAATCTACCAACTCAAGATGACTGAATAACTAACTCATTGTGTCTAAATCACTGTTGGAGCTCACTAGTCTAACTTTGGATGTCTAAATCAGTCTACAATAAGTTAACTGATGAGGTAGGTGGGAAAAAGGCTCCAATCTCCCTGCATGCATGAAAAAATGGCACTATGATAATTGAAAGTGATCTAACTGATTGTAACTAGAGGTTGACTCAACATAACTGCTTACCTACCACAACCAACTGATGGAGAATGCTGGTGGCACTCAGAGTGGGATCCTATAATGTAGAGATTGGTCTCAGAGGCATATAAACTCATGCATGCATATGCAGTAAGTGGCAGATAACCTCTATGTGTGTCCCCCACACTCTAGTACAGTAATAGTAACTCCCGAATTTAGGAAATATGACCAAATAGACTATATTCGACAAAGGAGGATTAATTAATCCTAACACCTCCCCCCCCCCCCCCCCCCTTAATCCTAACTTTGGGCAACTTGGGCCCTGACAACTAGGACAAAAGTCACCCATACAATCTAAATGAAGTAAATATTGCTTAATAAAATAAGGAAAATGGGGAAAACCTCATGGGAAACCCCCCCCTTCAAAATAAGCAGGAATAAGGAAACAAGCTATACTACTTAAGATAAAAATTTTCTCTTTGGGAAAAAACTTATGAAAAAATTGCTGCAATTTGCAACTTTGTGAAGCAGCCATGTAGAATCATGGTTCTTCTGTGCATCAACATCCTGGGACTGTGCATGTGAACCTTTCCATCTTCTTCCAATCTGTTGAATGTTTCTTTTGTCTCTTTTTTCTGAAGGAAGAATGTAATGATCTATTTTGTTCTTTAGTGGGATCGATTTTGTTCTTCAGTGGGCCAAATTGTGGATCATTTGCTATCATCAAGTAGCATCTTCCTGGAAGTTTGTTGCACCAATATGTAGGTAGCGAAGCTGTGTGAGAGAGTGAAAAATGTTCATTTTGATACTGAGACCTTGTTCTTCTTCTATCATCTAGATCCCCAACAACATACCCAGCTACTTCAATATTGAGGTACAATCTCAATATTAAGATCATGCTGATCTTGTTCCTCATCTTCCGAAACTAAAATTTTAGACAACATATCATTATCTGCAAATGGAGATGAAAGAGAGATTTTACCTTCCCTTTCGAATGGTTGTTGATATTGTGTTGGAGCCGAGTATGGAAGAAAGTGTGAGAATTCATATGCCTTGGAGGCATGGTTTGCAACACCCTTTTCTATAATCTTCTCGGTTGAGATATAAGATATATCCATTGAGTTGGGACCAAATACAACTTGCTTTGGTGAGCCAGTATGTGTCATCTAATAAACAAATAACAAATTTGTTGCAAGAGAGGGCATGTAGAGTACATTCTTGAATTTTCCATGTTGGGTTTTAATAGAAACTCTCCCAACAACTGGGATTTGAGAGTCATATCCCATATGAATGCTAGGTCCACCTGAGAGATTCCGAGTGGTGAAGGACTCCTTGGAGGCAACCATGTGGTTAGATGATCCATAATCTATCAACTAATCCTTCGACAGAGTGAGGCCTGCCTTTAAGGCATGGCACCTCTCATGATATTTTTTCGGTTTTCCAACATCAGAATTATTTGATCTTTGTGGAAGGGAAGTATTGTTATGTTCAAGGAGTGTTGACAACTGGTCGATGGTCTTCTTCATGTACTAGCTCTCTGGATGAAATCCTCTCATACAGTAGGGACACCTAGTCTTCTCGAATTTCTTCTTTTTCTTGAAACCTAAGGCTCCATCAAAAGATTCTTGATTCTCCTTTGGCTCCGAATCAATTTTTTTGTTCTCCCTCCCTTTTTGCTTCCCTATTTCTTGCACATTGTTTGAGTCTCCTAAAAAGAGTGCTTGATTATTGGAGGTTCAAAGCACTCCCCTTTGAACCAATTTATCTTGCTCTTGTATTAAAGACTCAACAAAAGCATCTAGAGAAGAAATATTCCAATTAGGGATGAAAGCTCTTCCGGAATGAAATGTAGAGACAAAGACTAAGTATTCTGATCCAAGATTGCTTAGTACTGATAAAACCAGTTGTTCATCTTTCATCTCTATTCTGCATTGTTTGCATTGTAGAACTAGTGATTTGTACTTTGTAAAGAATTGTTGAATAGTCTCGAAACTGTTGGGTTGTAGTGCAATGAGATCATTCTCCAGAATATGCCCTCGAAGCCCATCTTGTTTTCCAAACAAAGATTCAAGATTTTCCAAATATTCCTTCGGAGTCCTTAGTCCCTAAATAAGGAACAAAACATAGCGTGATATGTGAGTGCACATGAAGTCGAAGGCTTCATCAAGCCGATTCAAGAACTTGTTCTTCTCAACATACTGTTGGGCCTCAGTTTCTCTATCCATTGTCATCTGAATTAGGCATAACTTGCGCAAGGCTACTTGTATATCTTCCCTCCAATCAGAGTAATTGAAGGGTGTAAGGATCTGGGGCATGAGAGCTGAAGAATTCTCCATCTTTTTGTATGTTGATCAGTTAATTCCTTAAGAAGCTACATAGATACCTGTGAATAACACTGCAAAACCAATTTTATTCACAATCATATGTTAATATAAGCCTTTCCACCTCAACATGTGAACTTTTTTAGAGTCCATCCCACCCGGATAGACTTATCTGGACAAAATCTAGAAAGAGCAATGCTATGATTCCAGGATTTATGTGGAAACTCAATTGCTTATGGTGCACAATGGAGATCAAACAAGACTTGTTGCTAGCCTTAACAAGGCTCTGATACCATGTTAAATTTGGGAACCATTGATATACAGAAAAGTATGAAAGTTGTAGGAAAGGAATTATGCAATGGAATAATAAAAGAGAATGTACACTGAACAACAAACTCATGCCACAAATTTCAGATAAATCAGATAGGAATTGCTCAGATAATCACAACATTAATCTTCATTCATTAATCAATAATACAATGATTATACAATAAATATAATTCGAATCATGTGGATAAGATTCAAATATACCAGCTCAAGCTGACTCAATAACTAACTCGATGCGTCTAAATCACTGCTGGAGCTCACTAGTCTAACTCTGGATTTCTAAATCAGTCTACAATCAGTTAACTGATCAGGTAGGTGGGAAAAAGGTGCCACTCTCCTTGCATGCATGCAAAACTCACGCTAGTCTAATTGAAAGTGATCTAACTGATTGTAACTGGAGGTTGACTCAAGATAACTGCTTACCTGCCACAACCAACTGATGGAGGCTGCTGGTAGCACTCAGAGTGGGCTCTTATAATGTAGGGGATGGTCTTAGAGGCACATAAACTCATGCATGCACATGCAGTAAGTGGAGGATAACCTCTATGTGTGTCCCCCACACTCTAGTACAATAATAATAACTCCCTAAGTTAGGCAATATGACCAAATAGACTATATTAGACAAATGATGATTAATTAATCCTAACATTGTTAAATTTGCGAACCATTGATATACAGGAAAATATGAAAGTTGTAGGAAATGAATTATGTAGTGGAATAATCAAAGTGAATGTACATTGAACAGGAGATTCATGCCAAAAATTTTAGATAAATCGGACAATAATTGCTCAGATAATCACGACATTAATCTTCATTCATTAATCAATAATACAATGATTATACAATAAATATAATTTGAATAATGTGGATAGAATTCGAATCTACCAGCTCAAGCTGACTGAATAACTAACTCAGTGTGTCTAAATCACTGTTGGAGCTCACTAGTATAACTCCATATGTCTAAATCAGTCTACAATCAGTTAATTGATGAGGTAGGTAGGAAAAAGAAGCCACTCTCCCTCCATGCATGCAAAAATGGCACTAGGCTAACTGAAAGTGATATAACTGATTGTAACTAGAGGTTGACTTAACATAAATGTTTACCTACCACAACCAACTAATGGAGGTTGTTGGTGGCACTCAGAGTGGGATCCTATAATGTAAGGATGGGTATCAAAGGCACATAAACTCATGCATGCACATGCATTAAGTGGAAGATAACCTCTATGTGTGTCCCCCACACTCTAGTACATTAATAGTAACTCCCTGAGTTAGAAAATATGATCAAATAAACTATATTGGACAAAGGAGGATTAATTAATCCTAACAAACAAGTGGTGAATATAATGGAGCAGATCTTAGTTGGACAAAATGGAATCTATTGCACTAGATCCCTTGACACAAGGAAGAACATGAAACTATTAAATAGGAAATCAAGAGAGACATGTTGCCACCTTTCAAGCACCTTGGGGGGTTGGTCGTGGAAGAAATATTCAATCCACTAAGTGTGTCCTTGGGGGAAAGTATCGAGTCAAGTACTGTCACTTGATCTCGACTCCTCTGTTTAGGAAATCTCCTAGCAAAGCCAAGGGTGGTAGACCCTAATTGGTTGCTAAGGCTAATTAGGATTTATTGGTGGTTTATGGATGAATTATTTAGGATTTTTTATGAAAAATAAATACTGGAAACAAGATATTTGCAACAGGGAATATGAGCACGATGGCATATAAATTATGATTAATCAACACATGACTAAACTCTAACCAAATGATAGTACAATACAAAGAGAATAGACCAGTGTCGAAAATGGAGTCACTTGATTATAGTGCTAAAGATGTGTTGTAAGTGTTCTTGGTCAATTTTAATTTAATGATGAGATGAGTGGATTAAACATAGGGGAAGGGGACTCCATATATACCTAGCAGTAGGAGGAGTATGTACAAAACCCTTATCTAATGTGGTTCCATGCGAAGAATATGTAAGTTGGATCAGAGTCTCTAGGACGTGTCCAACACTACACCAACGAGAGTGTAGCCGGACGGTATCCCGAGGTCACTGTCCAATGCTTCTCGCTTCCTTTGTGAACTTTCCCCACAATGGATTAAATTGAGGTGTTGGATTTTCATCTTGGGAGGTTAATTGAAAGTGAAACTAATTTAAACTAGTCACTCACGTTGCTTTTGATGCATCCAACTAGTCGATTGAACCACAGTAGTGCAAAGCATACACAACAGAGCCTTGGTAAAGTTTTAAGAATTTTATGGCGAGGTTCTTTGATTAGAAAACTAAAACGCAAGAGTCTCTTTCCAAATTCAGTACATAGACAAGCCCTTGTCCATGAACTGTACTCAGGAAAGAAAGGGGGTTTATTTTAACATAACAAAGAACAAAACTGAAAAAAGAGGTTGTCTAATTACTACACTACCATAGTACTGTGTAAGTATTCCTTTACTTTGAAACAAGGAAAGATATATCGAAAAATAGATTGATCAGAGTATACGAATATGCAAAAATAAACTAATCTAAACAAAAAAAAAACTTTAAAAAAAATGACATCGACACAAATCCCGCTTGGGGGGATGGGGAAAGGGATCTGAAGAGCCTGCTCAGAAATTTTTATTACATGGTTATAATATGCATAAATAAAAACACGCTTTGGTCCTTGTTATCTGGGATCCAAAGGATTACACAAGTAAAAAAATTGGTTATCAGTGAGAAATGGAGCCCTGGAAGGTCTTGAATGGATCTAATCTTCAATTTTTTGGCATCACTTCTCCTTGTCCTATCAACAAAAGACAAAAACCAGCCACCTATCCTTCACCAAATGTGCTAAATATAACGTTAAATACATAAAATAGTTAAGTACTAAATGATCGAAACATATGCACAAGCACTTAACAATACTAGATCTATTCTAAGAATGACGCTTTACAATTATAGATATAGAAACATGCTTAAAAATATCAGCCCTTAGATATTCTTTTAAAGAGAAACTAAACTACTTAAGCATGCAAGTAACTGTAACCAAAGGGAAAGCTTGATTTTAAAGGAGAAAGAGATGAAGAAAAGTTTGTTGTTGGTAAGATCCACTCGAAAGATTGAAGTGGGATGCTGAGGGACTATGTTCTTGAAGATTGCTGGAGGTGGAGTGGAGTCAAACTAGATCCACACCTCTTCCAAGATAGATACCCTGAAACTTATTTACAAACTTTCACACTCGTGAGATCTTGAAAACACATATAAAGAGAGACTAAATTAATAACATGGAAATAAGCTTATTTGTCATGCAAATCTTTGATCTGTAAGCATACATAAATAAATAGAAATGAAAGTAAACTTACTTACAAATCCTATTTCTACTGATTCAGAGAAATATTGATGAGGCAAAATCTATATCAAAAATAAATAAAAAAATTGCAAAAATAAACAAGTTACTTCATAAAAACATAACAATAATGATTCACACACTAAAGCACAACACAACTAGCTTCCAAAGCTTTGTTTTTATTATCAAACAAAATTTATAAAAAACATAAATGCATTACAATAGTAATCCTATTCTTTCCCACTCTAACTAACTAGCTTGGATGAGAGGCCATAGCTTTATTTTACAGCGAGAACAAGAGGGGGGCGTGGGAGATCTTGATTGGATTTTGGTGAATATATATACAGTGCCATGTCTCTCACAAAAGATGCGCCCTCGCCCTGCCTTCCACCTCTCAACCAAAACGTTCCATTTCAAAACTATTCGCCTTCACTCCTTCAACCACCTGCCACATCTAAAAAATGGAGTTCGTGACCCAATCCTCAATTGAATCCATGAAGGGTAAGCCGCCATGCATCATTTTTTTGGAGTGAAACACTTCACGTGCATTATTGCCACATCATCAATCCATCCTTTGATTAAGTCGAATTGATATTTATGAAGTCTCTTTCCATAAGGGACAAATATGCCATGTTATCCCACATGTCTCTTTGACTTTTTAACCTTTTCAATTCTGTCATTTTGTTGTATTTTTAGTATTTATTGATCATTTTGTCTTATCCTTAAGAAAAATGCTTTACAAAATGTTTTAGCTGCCCAAAACATATGAAAAGTGGGTCCCAAGGTAAAGATGATGTTATGAGTGTGAAAATGAGCATCCACACACAAAATTCCACCTTTGGATCTAAATTTTATGCCTTTTAGAAATTTTTTAATTAAACCATTAAAAATGGTTCAATTTTGCGAGAAAAAATATTTTTCTTGGAATTGAACAAAAAACTAGGGGGACCTAGCACATGTCCATATGACTCAAAATTAATGTCTAGCATGTTTATAAACATTGACACATTGAATATAATAACCTCCTAAGGCCTAACCACCAAGACGACTACCCCAACTTTGGAGGTGTGAGTGAAAAACTCAACAATTATTAGTCGTTTGTTCAACAACAAATAATTACCAAGGGGAAAAACACTCTAGGCTAGTTGGCTTGATGTCTAAGTCTAGGAGACCAAGTCTTTTACATACTTCACCATGCTAGCACATTTATTACAATTTCCCCAATGGGGTGTGAACATGTGGTATAAAAAAAATTAAAATTTTCCTAGAACAGGCCTGGCGGACTTCTGAATTCTGAAGAATGAACAAGTATACTTGTTATACATTGTTGGATCACTTAAAAAATCCACCAAGTACAGCTTAGATGGTAACGAGACCATTCAAGATCAATAAATGACGATATTCATTGAGGTGTAGGAGGTGTTTTCCATAGGTTGAGAGGGGTTGCATGGAATCATTTGAAATAATTTGCAAATTTACTGAAGATGAATTGATCTCCTAGAGGTAAAGAGTTTCCTATGATCTTTCATGTAGTGGAATCTATCAAGTCATAGTGTGGACATTGGAATCCCTTGAAGAATGATATCCCTAAGAGAAATCATGAGCACCAAAAATGTGGTGGATGTGGGATCACATAGTTTATATGATTTAGAGGATGCATGGTGGATGCATGCAACATCAAGAGTGAAAGTGGCATTATTTACAAGGTTCACAAGCACTACCAATACAATATGTGGGAATCATGCTTTAGTTATGAGAGAGATTAAGGATCCACTAAAGCATGTTGGTTGGATGAAGTTACAAAGAGTAGTAGAAGGTATTCATAAAGGCAAAGTTGTTGAATATGTATGTCTCAAAAATACCAAGGTCATAGTGAGGAGAGAAGAGATTGACTGAAATACATGGGGAGTCATACACAGATTCAACTATAAATTACAGTTGGATATATTACATGGATTCATGAGTGAAATTACATGAAATCATATTAGAAATAACTTCTCCTTGCAAACAAGTGGTCATAGGCTCATAAATGTCACTAGTCACCAACTCCAATACTTAAGAATCATTATTCTCATCACAATAAATCAAAGTATACACTATAAAACCACCAACTCCTTTAATGTCAGGGGAAATGAGTTTTAGAGAGTACACCCACAAAAGCTTACTCCAAAGAAGGGTAGTTATGTGCTCTACCAAAATGTCATAATCAACCCTATTTGATTGAACAAATGTGAATTGTGAGACCGCAGGTTTAACATTGAAGAAAAGGCCTCATAAATTATTATGAAACTCACATTTATAGACTCAAGTGAAAGAGAGGTACCAATGTCTTCAAAGAGACCTAAAAATGCTACTTGGTGCAGAGAAAAGGAAGAAAAACACTAGATTTTGGGTTCTAAACACTAGGGAAACCTAAATAAGGGGTGTTTTCCTTGAAAGGGGTTTAAATCCTATGAATACCTTGAAAACAAGGTGATATCCCAAACAAATTTATCTACTACCAAAAATAGAAACTTTGGTTCCACACTAACAAAACAACAGTAATTCCACCATCCAAAAAGCCTCAAATCAACCAATAAAAAAAGTGAGTAATTAAATGGGATGATTTGATGATTCGAAATCATCAAATGAACAACTAGGAAATTATTGAAATATATCATCTTGTTATCCCTCAAGTTGGACTCTCCAATCCTATGAAGAATATCTCTAAAAAATGCATAAAAACCGCAATCAACCCTAAACGATGCCTTCTTATCTAGCCAATAAAATAACCATTAAAAAGTATCCTAAATATTCCTTTAGGTTAGGCAATCTTATACTAGATTAATTAGTCACCAACATAAACAACATGGGAAAATACATAAACTAGCAGTGACATGACTGTAGGAGGTTCACACGCACTTAGATAGCATGGTGATATTCATAAGGGAGTGAAGAAATTGAATGGATCCAATCTACAAACCCTAACTTGTGCAATAAATTAGAAGAAAAGAAACACCATGGAAACACAACTTAAAACCCCATTGCGTGCAATAGAGCTTATTCATAATTTCATTGGAGAGAAGAATCATAAGTGCATTAGAGAGAATAGATGCAATCCAAGAACAAGAGAAAGAACATAGAGTTTATGGCTCCTATAGGCTAAATCACATGTATTAGAGAGATCAAGAAGATCATGTGATGAATGTTACAAATGAGACTTGAGTATGTATTTATAGTATATACACAACTCAAGAGGTAGGACATCATCCCCACGAAGTTGGGTTATGGATCCACTTAATGAGTAGGCCAACCTTAACCACCTATGAATATAATAAATTAGTGTTGACTAGGTCGACTTTAAGCCCAACCTTAGAAACACATTAATACACAATAATAATGATTACAAAATGAGCTCAACCATGGTTGCATGTGAATATTGCATCATCATTCCCACACTAATAACAATTGAAATTAATATTTCATGTAATTCCATATTCACACCATATTTATTTGTTGCATGATATACATAATAATATTAATTAAGCTGGGGTGTGTAGGACTATGTGAACTTGTATTACTGTCATTCAAAATGTGCACATTTATCTATTTCATCTCCATCCATTGTCTCAATTTTGGCATCAATTGCTTTGACATTAGGGAAATGTTGAATTAGAGTAAGAACTTTCTTATTGTTACTTGGACATTACAATCATTTCTATATTGTCACACAATTATTTCCTCAACTACTACCATCAGATGGAAAGTGAAATAAACAAAAGTTCATTTATTAGTAAATATCCATAAGAAAGACAAGCAACAAAAATCCATATAGGGAAAGTAAGAAATAACTAAATATGAATACAAATGAATAATAAGTGATGATACAATCCCATGTGATGATGTATAGATATACATCGACTAGTTACTGTGGTTGAACAACCATGTACCTTATATTAGTTAGGATGTGGAGCTTACATCATCATCATCACCGTTATTATTATTATTTAGTGATTTGATGTTTACATATATAATATGTTCATTATATTGCCTACCCCTTGAAATACACTTGTTCCTGAACGTTTTTTTATGGAAAATATTTATGGTTTTGTCTTGGATTCTCATGATTATCTATTCTTAAAGTTTTGATGGTTGATGACAAGAAACAATGTGAGTTACGAAGTGTTCTATAAAACTATTGTACTGCAAATGGGTTAAACCACCCTAATTCATTTTCTGCAAAATTGTGGCAATGACTTTGTTAAATCAGGTTTTGTCTCTAAGAGAGGGGGGGGGTAAATCAGAGACTGAAATTTAAACAATTTTTGCAAATGCAAAAACAAATTTGAACACAGTAATTTATCGTGGAACCCTAATAAGGTAAACCACCAACACTTTCCTATTATTTGCAAAATTTGTTTTTTACAATATACAATAGAAGAATATGTCTCTTCTTTTAGATCAACACCAACTGTTCAGGATGCACCCACACCCTCATTCACCAACACCAACTGGTAGGAGGCAACAACCCCCTATTTCGTCAACTACGACTAACAAGGAGCACCTAACCTTTTTGCAGGAACCAACCTGCCCTAGCACCACCCTTACACCCTTAAATGTGATGAACCATGCACACAGATTAGAACATCAGTGACACAATCATTTGGTCTTCGTCTCCTTGGATCTGGACACAAAAGACACTTTATTTTCATGTCAAATTTCTATTTAAATGCTTTCCTCTTGGATCATGACTGTTGGCTACAGACACATCCATTCATCATCTAACCTTCATCCATCGCACTCTTTCATCGTGCCTTTGCACCAGACACACCCTTTCATCTTTTCTGCAGCCTAGAATCCATTTCCGCGACTCTGTTAATGTTTTTTTAATGCTTCCGCACTTTTGGTCCTGTAGATGGTCTTTCCGCACTTGGCTTTCCACCTCAACCATTCTGCACCGTTGATTTCCTTCAAACTTTTCATGACCTATTCAAATATCATTTACTGCTTCCGCACTGACCTTTCTGCACAAGTTTTTATGCACAAGTTTTTCTGCACTGTTGATGTTCTTCGATCTCTTCATGACTGTTTATCTTTCGGAAATGCAGGATGCGGAGTCCGGGATCTCAAAATCTCAAAATTTGTTTTCGCACTTCTCCACCTTTCACTTTCCGCACTACCCTTTTCACGTGGTCGATCTCTCACGGAAGTCTTCCTAAACATCGATCTTCCGAATCGCGAGATATGGAAGTCAGAAACTCAACATTTCAAAAACAAGCTAATGCTTCTTCTGATTTTGTTTTCTACACCAACATTTCTGCACCGTTGATCTTTCGCGGATGTCTTTCTAAACGTCGATCATCCGGATTGCAGGATGCAGAGTGCAGGTTCTCAAAAGCTCAAACATCGCTTTTGCACTTCTCTTCCTTTTGTTTTCCACACTAACCTTTCCACACCGTCAATCTTTCGCGGACGACTTTCTGACCATCGATATTCCGGATCATGGGATGCAGAAGTCTGAAACTCAAAGTTTCCAAAACTTCAACTTCGTGGTTCCGCACCCGCACTTCCGCTCCCATACTGCGGAATGCGGAAGTCAAAAACTTAATGTTTCCAAAACTTCGACCTTGTGGTTCCACACCCGCACTTCTGCTCTCGTAATGTGGAATGCGGAAGTCGGAAACTCAATGTTTCCAAAACTTTGACCTTGTGGTTCCGCACCCGCACTTTCGCTCCTGTACTGCGAAATGCGGAATTTAGAAACTCAATGTTTCCAAAACTTTGAACTTATGGTTCTGCACCCGTACTTCCGCTCCCGTGCTGCAGAATGCGAAAGTCAGAAACTTAATGTTTCCAAAACTTATTTTTCACAATTATCCGCTTTTCGCCTTCCTCTTTCAATTAGAACCGTTGATTTGTTTTAGAGGATCATTTCTCAGCCGTTGGATCTTGGTTTTTTTCTGGAACTTCTGTCATGTCTGCATTTCTTGCGGATCTACTATCGACCGTCGATCTTCTTGCAGACTAATTCTCAGTTGTCTGATTTTGAAACTTTGTTGAACTACAATCTTT
Organism: Pseudotsuga menziesii; assembly: GCA_001517045.1. Lineage (NCBI taxonomy): Eukaryota > Viridiplantae > Streptophyta > Pinopsida > Pinales > Pinaceae > Pseudotsuga > Pseudotsuga menziesii. The sequence continues at coordinate 742,826 of LPNX010242320.1, read as the reverse complement.
CTACCTATCTTATGCGGAACTCTCTTGCGACCGTCGATCTAGTTCGGAATGCTCCTCAGCCGCTGATCTCTGATCAACTACAGTACTTCACCTCATCCTTCTTGCACTTAGTGGATCTTATCCCTAACCGTTGGATCTTGTGTGGGAAGTTTCCCGACATTTCATTTATGAACTAATGCGAAACTTTACTCCTACACACAATTACCTTGCAAAACTTAGCTTCAGTTGTAGATTTACCTTCTAAACAGTCAAACTACTTGAATCTTAGCTGTCAATCCTTGATTGAGCTCTCTATATGACTCCTCTGTTTTCAAACCATAGGCTCCTTCATCTTCAACACATAGGATTTGTTCTCTACAGGCTTCTTCAATTGCCATCAATGCCAACCTATATTTCCATGTTGCCAACAATCTCCCGCTTTGGCATTGATGGCAACACCTAAACCTTCTCCCCCTTTGACACCAATGACAAAGGATAACCTTCCTGCTAGCTCCATTATTGAGTCTGAATTTTTACTCCCTCTGAGTATGTGACTCCTTGATTTACTCCGCTTTTTCCATCAAAGGGTTAAATGACTCCCCCTAACTTTGATCACTATCTTTTGAGAGACTAGTTTGGAAGAGAAACCACTCCTAGTTTTTGTCTGAGATATTCAAATACATCTCTGTTTAAGGGTTTAGTGAAGATGTCTGCAATTTGTTCTTGAGTTGGGATATATTCCAATTTGATGGTCTTCTTTTCAACCTGATCTCTTAGATAGTGATATTTTATTGGAATGTGTTTTGCTTTGGAGTGATGGACATGATTCTTGGAGAGACTTATAGCACTTGTATTATCATAGTAGATAACTGTGGGTTCTTCAAACACTACTTTGATGTCTTGTAGAGTTTGTTTCATCCATTCCACTTGCACCCAACATTCTGTTGCTGCAATATTCTCAGCTTTAGTAGTAGACAAAGAAATTGAGGTTTGTTTCTTGCTTGTCGAGGATACCAATGATTCTCCTAAGAAAAATGCTCCTCCACTTGTACTCTTTCTGTCATCTACACAACCTTCCCAATCTGCATTTGAGTAGGCTTTTAAGGAAAATGAATTCTTGCTAGGATACCGCAATCCAAGAATTATGGTCACTTTCAAATACCTAAAAATTATTTTCACGGCGTGAACATGTTTTTCTTTTGGTCCAGCTTGAAATCTAGCTACCATACCAACAACTTGCTTGACATCAGGTCTTGAGGCTGTTACATAAAGTAAACTCCCAATCATTTATCTATAGTGTTTTGGATCTACTTTGTAACACCCCGGTTTTTACCCCATTTGCATGATGTATATATTGCAATTAATCGTGGTGAGGAGTTAAAGGCAAAAGCCCCACCATCGATTTGGTTGTGTATGTTTTGGCAATAGGGGTAGTTGTCGATGGTCTATCGTGCTATGTGGCACATTATAATTTGGCATCATGTAAATACGCACATCAATTAAAAATAAACCACAACCAGCTACGGCAGTGCAACGTTAAAGATGAAAAGGGCATGATTCCAAAGGATAAGGGGTGGGGGATGTCAAACCTTGGTCTATGGAGGAAAAACCCATGTGTTACCCTTGTTTTGATTTGCCATCTTCCTTGTCTCGTTCAACCTATTTATTGTTTTATGAAGCTGTTGAGGGCAGTTATTGCAAGAGGAGACGTGGGCATGGGGAGGCGTCGGTTTGGCAGGTTGACCTCACGTTGGAAGCAACCTCCACCGCCATTCTCTCCTTTGCCTGTTCGCTCTCACGCAGAGAGGGACGGTTTATTTTTCCTCACGCACTCTCCACTACGCATGCTCTCGGTGGTCTGCTCACTTTCCTCACGATTGGTCGTTCATCCGCGCGCCTGAGTGGAGCTGTTCACTCTCACGCAGGAGCGGAAGTCTTGCTCATCCTCGCGCACAGGCAGTGGTTCTGTTGGATCTCACGCAGCTAGGAGAGGAGCTGCTTATCGGTGGTCATTCACGTTCTTCCACAGAGTGGAATCGGGTATGTTTTCCTCTGTGTTTTGCGGTTTGGTGCAAGTTTCCCTCACGCGCATGCTGTTGGATTCATTTTCCATGTTGTGAGTCGTGCTCACTGATTACGTTTTGGGACTGTTGTATTCCCTGCGTTTTGTTGGCTGTGGTGCTCAAATTCGTTTTGGGCCACTGTGGATTTCCAATCCGTTGGTTGAGTTTCCCATGGCTATGCTGGGAGTTCTGTTTCTTATCCACTGTGGGATGTGGATTGTTTCCATCATTTGCATTGTGAGTGTGGGTTGTTGAAGTACCCTGGGTTTGGGTGTTGTTGTTGAGTTGTTTTGGCCACTCTAGGGCCAAGAACAACTCTGGAGTGTGGTTGGAATTGAGCTGTGTTTCACCTGTTGGTTGGGATTGTCAAGCGGTCATCTTTGCCTTCTTCACAGGGCTGTGAAGGGATTGTTTTGTTGCGTGTATGCAGTGGTTGGTCTTCGGACTGTGCTGGCTTGGCCAGTTTGTTGATGGCTTGATAAACCCAGCGGTGTTGGTTTGGCTGCTTGGTGAACCTTGGCTATGTGTAAGCCTGCATTGACCCTTATTCCTGGATGAATCATGCCTAGCTCGGGGGTGGCAGTGTTGCTGAGAGATTGATGAGCACGCTGGCCTATGGTTGGGTGGAACGTTGCAGTGACGTAGTTGGTTGCGGGATTCTTCATCAAAAGATAAGTACTGCTGCTATTCCATCTCTGCAAATTACATCTATCGTTTTATGAGTTATAATGAACATGTGAATGCTGGAAATGTATATGTGTTTGCTTCCGCTGAATGCTTTGAGGAATTATGCATCTGTGTATGCTTGTATGTTTTGTGCATCTTAGTATGCATTATGTTAAGATTTCAATTTCAGCATTGTTGCTTGTCCATGTTCATGGGGTTGTTTACCCGAGATTGGTGTGTTGGTCGCGTCCTCTTCGCTGGTGTGAGGGTCAGAGACGTGACAGAGTGGTATCAGAGCTCATGTTACAACATGGGCCTGAATGGACCACCAAGGTGCAGTGACAGAAGCATAATTTCCTTCTTCCCAGCAAAAATTCAAAAAAAATTGTCTAAGTGTTGAACAGTCGGAAGAGCTAGTGAGAAGCTCCTCCGATACGTCGGAAGGTGTAGTCGGAAGGCCATCCGACGAGGCACAGCAGCGGAAAAGAGATTTTGAAAATTTTTGTCTAAGTGTTGGATAGTCGGAACCCTTAGCGGAATTGACTTCCGATGTAGGGGAAGGGTTAGTGGAACAGACTTCTGCTGTAGCGGAAGAGTTGGGCAAAAGCGCACCCGACGGGAACAGTTGGAGGGAAATTTTGAAAAATCGCCTAAGTGTTCGAATTTCATCGGAAGCATTTAGTCGATCGAACACCCGTCGTTGCGGATGGTAAAGTAACTATGCGTCCGACGGGTAAGTTCTCCGACCGCCGACACCATGAAGAAGTTAAATTTTTTTTTCTCTAAGTGTTGAAATCTTCGGCTATCGGAAGAAATTATTTGTTCATCCGTCCGCCATTGTAGAAGTCAAAGTCACTAGACTTCCGACGAGAAAGGACTTCCAATGCCGGTCAAAATAAGTTCACCGATCGGAAGAAAATAGAAGTTTGTTGTTCTGCCATTGCGGAAGCCAAAGACACTAGTCTTCTGATGTGAAAAGACTGCCGCCGCCGCCGGAAAGTTAAAAATAATTTCTCTAAGTGTAGAAAATCGTCGGTCATCGGAAGGAGAAAGTTGTCTGTGCGCCTGCCGTTGCGGAAGACAAAGTCACTAGACCGTCGATGAGAAAACACCGCCGATACCGATCGGGTTGTGTCGCCGATCGGGGGAAAATCAAAGATTGCGTTCCGCCGTTGCGGATATTGTTCGAACTAACTCACCGACGAAGAAAAGAAATGGGCGGGGCTGTTTAGTGGATTAACCTGCCGATGGGAAATGTACCTGACCGCCGATGAGAAGGAAATGGGAAAATTTTGTTAAGTCTTGAGGTCATCGGATGAACTTAGTGGATTTGGAAGCCGCAGTGGCGGAAATGAGAAGAACTAGAGCCGATGCCGTTGGGTGAAGTAAGCTGAGAAAGAGGAAAATTCAAAAATATTCTAAGTGTTGGAAGTCATCGGAAGACGTTAGCGGTTTCAGCAGCTAATACGTCGGCTCAGTTAGTGGTTTGGACTTCTGATACATTGGCTCAGTTAGCCAAAGAGACTTCCGATGCCGTCAATGGAAGAAAGAAGAAAAAGAAGAAAATTTTTCTAAGTAAAGAAACGTCGGAAAACTTTAGAAGATTGGACTGCCGACGCATCGGAAGCCAAAGGAAGATCGGCCTAACACGTCGGAAATATTTAGTTGTTTCAATCACCGACGCTAGTGCTTAGCTGATCTGATTTTCGATGGACAACGGAGAAGCTAGTGGTTTAGGGATCCGAAACAACGGAAGAAGTTAGTTGTTTGGGGATCTGAAACAGTGGAAGGAGTAGCTATTTTGACAACCGATACGTCGGAATATTAGTTGGAAGGAGAGCCGATTTTGACAAAGGAAATTTTGGGTTTTCAAGTAGGATTTTCCAGCAGATTTCGACTAGTTTCAGTGGGATTTTCAGCTGTCTTTCAGTGGTTTACAGGTGGCTGAAGTTGGCACCCAGTCCAAATGCAGTAGTGTGTAAAATGCAAAGACTTGGTGAAAGTCTTCATTTTTAGAAGTGGTGCAGTTTTCACACCCGAGGTCGGAATGAAGCATGTGGATAGGCGTTGGAAAGCTTATCCAATAGGGAACAAGGGTAAGTCGCCAGAATTTGAGCATGGAGCAACAAAGTACTAATGACAACCGCTGCTATCAAATGGACAAATCTGGAAAAATTGCATGCCCAGGGGTAGCAAGGACTATGAAGTCAACCAGATGTTGTGTGGAAGAGGAATCCCATGTAAAGATGAGGGATTTGAAAGGGAAGTTTTCATTAGACCCTATCTTGCTGATTATAACTACATTTCCTAAGTTTTGTGCTTGAAATGTATGAGGATATGTTTTGTATGAACCACTAATGATAATCATTGCTTTGATGTTGGCATTAGTGGAAAAACCAATGATGACATGGAACCAAATGAATATGTTGCTGATGCTGATGAATGTGACCAGCAACCCTATGGAGAAAGGGATAAAGCAACAAGTCCATAGCAAAAGTTGGTGAGCAAAATTCTGCAATCTCCTGCAAGGACCAACCAAATTGGTCATGTCAAGGGTGTAAGTAGAACCCATGCAGGTAAGAGTTTGATTATGACAAATTCCATGAATTGGTAAAGGTAAGAGACCTCATGCCATGTGGATGTGCATTAAAAAGATTTTATAAATCTTGTAGTTATGCATTGAATGTATGCATATGAAGGATGTGAGTGACTGATTGCATAAGTACAGGTGCAAATGTTGTGATGCATTGCATGAACGCATTGAGATGAGTGCATGTGATACTATGAATAACTAATGACTGAAATGATGAATTGATGACAATTCAAAGACCATTTCAAAGGTTGTTGTGAATGCAGGATAGTCATGATCAATTGGCTGCCGCAAATGCTCTATGGAAGAGCAAGGTGGTACAAATGATACACTTGTGAAGTAAGGAGTATCTAAACATTTCATTTAACTGCATGAATGATGTGACTATGCCTTGCAAATGATAGTATGATGATGATTGTGTGAAGCAAATGAGTTTTGATATATATTGATGTGACTAACGGCTAGAAGTATTGAATTTTATAAATTCTGAAAATGCTTCAGTGATGGTTGTAGCAATGAAAAGGTTATATGCATCCAGACTTACCAAGTATTTGGTTGATTGAAGCTCATGTTTCAGGTAGATTATTTCGAGCATGGCAGTGAGAGGTAAGACCTTGACCAATGCCAGAATCTACCATGTATGAGAAAAGTCTCATGGTTGTAAAAATAGTTGGTATGCATAATAGGTTGATAAATTTGAATTGTGAATTTCGGATTTAAGGAATTGCTGACAACTACTAGTCACCATTGGTTTGCATGAGGTTGTGTTTGGTTGATTGAAGCTCAGGTTTCAGGTAGATTATTTCGAGCATGGCAGTGAGAGGTAAGACCCTGACCAATGCCAGAATATACCATGTGAAAGAGCCAAACCTTATGAGAAAAGTCTCATGCATAATGAGTTGTTAAATTTGAATTGTGAATTTCAGATTTAAGAAATTGCTGACAACTGCTAGTCACCATTGGTTTGCATGAGGCTGTGTTTGGTTGATTGAAGCTCAGGTTTCAGGTAGATTATTTTGAGCATGGCAGTGAGAGGTAAGACCCTGACCAATGCTAGAATCTACCATGTGAAAGAGCCAAACCTTATGAGAAGAGTCTTATGCATAATGGGTTGATTAAATTTGAATTGTGAATTTCGGATTTAAGAAATTACTGACGACTACTAATCACTGTTGGCTTGTGTAAGATTGTGTCAGGAAGACACATGGTAATTGGGTATTCATGTTATGATAGTAAGCATAAAATTATAATGGGAATAGTAGTGTTTCTTACAAGAGACCCACAATTGAGCAAGTCAATTTCTGTAGTAGATAGAATTGCAAATTCCTATTGAATTTGATTACCAATGTCATTGCTTGGTTATGGAACAATCAATTGGGATTGTATTATCATACAATGATTGACTATTTGGCTATTTGATGAATGTGTCAGGGATACACGCTGCAGGAAGACCATGTGTGATGGCCTGCAGAAGCCAAACTTCATGGGAAGGTTTTCCCATGGAAATGGGTTCAGGTGAAACGCCATTGGACATTTTGAAAATGTCTCATCTGCACTGCATGTTTGGTAGTAACATGAGTGAGATGGTATAAATTATGTCGGTAAGACATGTGTGGTTATGAAATGCAAAAAGGAGTTGGGATGGATAACTGAGGGACTGTTAACTTAGGGAAGGAGCCTCCATTCCTCCTTAACCAAGGCATACTGCGACGACAAATGGATAAGTGTTCTGTGACCCTTGCTATGAATATGCATGTTTAATTATTAAATTCCATATGCAGAACATGTTTTGATTTATTTCCATGATGACCGATTGCTTGAGTATGAATAGGGCCTACATGGCACACACCGGGAGAGGGTGCACACTTTTCTGATCTTGAGTCATGAAAGGATTTTCAATATTGATTACACTCTAGGGAGTGGATGCACTCCTGGTGTCTCAATACTTGATAGTGAATGATATGAAATACGACTGCCGTATTAGAGAAATAGCGCTGATGAGTTTGCTTGTATTGCTTGTATTGCTTGTGTTGGCAGGTAAAAAGGGTAAAAGGTAAAAGGTAAATGGTTGTTGTGAGGGGTTGCGGAGTAAGGGGTATTGTTGATATAAGTGTATGTTGATATAAGTGTAATGTTGGTATAAGTGTATGTGTTATTGTTGATATAAGTGTACTGTTGGTATAAGTGTATGTGTTATTGTTGACATGAGTGTATGTTGGGCTGTTATATGCTTGAGGATCCATAGTAGATCCTAGACCTAGAAATGGTCACGATAAAGTTCCAAGCCCAGTTGACATGAGGATGTACTAGCTGGACATTGATTATTTGATGTTGTGGAGTAGCCTGTGTGCTGACCTAACATCTAAGTCCATAGGCGATCCCAAGGCTTGCAAGGCAAATCAGGATCCTGTGGACGAACGAGGAAATGCACAATACAGATAAGTATTGGGTTATTTTACTTATGAATATACATGTGTATATGATTTAGTTATGATGTTTTAAGCTCTTGTTATAGAGATAAACCGATGAAAATAAACTAAACATGTGAATCTATTCAATGTTTGGATATAGGTATCACTGGAAGCGAGGACTATGAGAGCATCCTAGGGGTGCATGTGGACATGTGACTGTCTTGGAAAGCTCGGAATGAGCGGAAATGGAAAAGGTTCTAGTGAGACCGTGAGTTTCCTAGCAGTTGAGACAAACCATGTGGAGAGACTCCATGGTTTAGAGGTCTGGAATAGACCGAAGACACTAAGTGTCATGACCAAGAGAGATTGGTCCAGCAATCACGGTAAAGTGAAAGAGGCTGAGGGCATGAAAAGCCACGGCAATGGTGTGGGTTCCAGGATGGGACAGAACAAAGAGGGAAAAAAACTCTTGCTGCTCTCTCTTGCCTTTTGATTATATATACATATATATTTATGCATTGTGAAAACAAAAGATTGTTGAATGCATGTATGACTGAAAATGAAATGTGTGTTTTTGCTGAAGGTAAATTATGAATGCTGTAGTGGTTAATTCCCTGCCCAAGAATGGACATGAATGAGCTCATGTGCCTGTTGGGGAAGGCATGAAAAATCTGAAAGTCTCCTTGATGAGGCTTGGACGGTCATGCCAATTGGGTAATTAACTGACTGATTTTAATGTCCATATTATGCTTGGTCTGATAGAATTTCAATGGTGCATTGCACAGGTGAGAAAGGTGAAACTAGGTGGTGCACATTGAGCATGGCAGCAAATCAAAAGTTGTTGGACTTAGCTGGAAGTCTCCTTCAAATGATTGCCAAGACCCAAGAGAATCTTGGGGAGATGCTCAAGATACAGAAAAGGCAAAGTGAAATGAACCACCAGATTTTGCAAGACTCCATTGGTTTGCAAAGGGACGTGAAAAGCCTTCTAGGAGCAATCGGCAAAGGAAAGGGAGGTGGAGTAGTGATGGGACATTCGTCCAAGCGACCCGATAAGAAACAGTCCAGGCACGAAGACTCAAAGGAAATTTAGCAGGTAAAGATGAAGCAGCCAGTGAAATGCTGGAGATGCGGAGGACATCATTTACACCGGGACTGCCCAATGAGGGAACATGATGAGGGCAACAGCCGCAAAGTTCCTAGACTTCAGGATAAGCTGGAAGCTGAGAACCAACATGACAAGTCCGTGGAAGCCGAGGGGCTTGGTTGTGAACGTTCAAAGTAGATGATTGAACGTGGGACAGATCTGCAAAATTTTGAAATTTTGATGTGCAATTGTATATGTATTGTATATATGTGATGGAACACTGAGGACGGTGTTATTCCAAGGGGGAGGGGAATGTAACACCCCGGTTTTGACCCCGTTTGCATGATGTATATATTGTAATTAATCGTGGTGAGGAGCTAAAGGCAAAAGCCCCACCATCGATTTGGTTGTGTATGTTTCGGCAATAGGGGTAGTTGCCGATTTTCTATCATGCTATGTGGCACATTATAATTTGGCATCATGTAAATACGCACATCAATTAAAAATAAACCACAACTAGCTACGACAGTGCAACGTTAAAGATGAAAAGGGCATGATTCCAAAGGATAAGGGGTGGGGGATGTCAAACCTTGGTCTATGGGGGAAAAAACCATGTGTTACCCTTGTTTTGATTTGCCATCTTCCTTTTCTCGTTCAACCTCTTTATTGTTTTGTGAAGTTGGTGAGGGCAGTTATTGCACGAGGAGACGTGGGCATGGGGAGGCGTCGGTTTGGCAGGTTGACCTCACGTTGGAAGAAACCTCCACCGCCATTCTCTCCTTTGCCTGTTCGCTCTCACGCAGAGAGGGATGGTTTGCTTTTCCTCACGCACTCTCCACTACGCATGCTCTCGGTGGTCTGCTCACTTTCCTCACGATTGGTCGTTCATCCGCACGCCTGAGTGGAGTTTTTCACTCTCACGCAGGAGCGGAAGTCTTGCTCATCCTCGCGCACAGGCAGTGGTTCTGTTGGATCTCACGCAGCCAGGAGAGGAGCTGCTTATCGGTGGTCATTCACGTTCTTCCACAGAGTGGAATCGGGTATGTTTTCCTCTGTGTTTTGCGGTTTGGTGCAAGTTTCCCTCACCCGCAGGCTGTTGGAGTCATTTTCCATGTTGTGAGTCGTGCTCACTGATTACGTTTTGGGACTGTTGTCTTCCCTGCATTTTGTTGGATGTGGTACTCAAATTCGTTTTGGGCCACTGTGGATTTCCAATCCGTTGGTTGAGTTTCCCATGGCTATGTTGGGAGTTCTGTTTCTTATCCACTGTGGGCTGTGGATTGTTGCCATCATTTTCATTGTGAGTGTGGGTTGTTGAAGTACCCTAGGTTTGGGTGTTGTTGTTGAGTTTTTTTGGCCACGCTAGGGTCAAGAACAACTTTGGAGTGTGGTTGGACTTGAGCTATGTTTCACCTGTTGGTTGGGATTGTCAAGCGGTCATCTTTGCCTTCTTCACAGGGCTGTGAAGGGATTGTTTTGTTGCGTGTATGCAGTGGTTGGTCTTCGGACTGTGCTGGCTTGGACGGTTTGTTGATGGCCTGATAAACCCATCGGTGTTGGTTTGGCTGCTTGGTGAACCTTGGCTATGCGTAAGCCTGCATTGACCCTTATTCTTGGAGGAATCATGCCCAACTTGGGGGTGGTAGTGTTGCTGAGAGATTGATGAGCACGCTGGCCTATGGTTGGGTGGAACGTTGCAGTGACGTAGCTGGTTGCAGGATTCTTCATCAAAAGATAAGTACTACTGCTATTCCATCTCTGCAAATTACATCTATCGTTTTATGAGTTATGATGAACATGTGAATGCTGGAAATGTATATGTGTTTGCTTCCGCTGAATGCTTTGAGGAATTATGCATCTGTGTATGCTTGTATGTTTTGTGCATCTTAGTATGCATTATGTTAAGCTTTTAATTTCAGCATCGTTGCTTGTCCATGTTCATGGGGCTGTTTACCTGGGATTGGTGTGTTGGTCGCGTCCTCTTCGCCGGTGTGAGGGTCGGGGACGTGACATACTTCCTTTGACTCATCTTCCTTGCTTAGTTTGCATCCAGTTGTCATAGGTGTACAAACAGGTTTCCAATCTTCACACTAGATTTTTTTCAGCATATGTTTAACATATTTGGGCTGGTGAATAAATATTCCCTTTTTGGACTGAACTATTTGAAATCCTAAAAATAAATTCAATTCACCAAGCAAGGACATTTCAAAATCTTGCTGCATCCTACTAGCAAAGTCTTTGCTCATTTTTTCATCATCACTCCCAAATATGATATCATCAACATATACTTCCACAATAAGCATGTAATCACCAATAATTTTACAGTAAAGATTAATGTCTGTTGACCCTCTTTTGAAGTCTTGTACTTGTAAGTAATAATCTATTCTTGCATACCATGCTCTGGGTGCTTGTTTTAACCCATAGAGGGATTTATTTAGTTTACAAACATAATATCCCTTGTCAATTGATTGAAACCCTTCGGGTTGCTCAATGTAGAATTCCTCTTCTAAGTTGTCATTGGGAAATGATGACTTGACATCCATCTGATACAATGTTAATTTTTTATAGCTGGAAAAGGCTAAGAACATCCTAATTTCCTCCAGTCTGGCCACAGGTGCAAAAGTTTCTTCAAAATATACTCCTTCAACCTGAGCATACCCTTTACATACCAATCTGGATTTGTTCTTGATTACTTGTCCATTTTCATTTACTTTGTTTTTTAAAATCCATTTAGTTCCAATGACATTCTTATTTTGTGGTCTTGGAACCAGTTCCCAAGTTTTATTTTTTTCTATTTGGTCTAATTCTTCATTCATAGCTTTGACCCAACTTTCACCTTTGCATGCTTCTTTGATTGATCTGGCTCAATACATGACAACGGTGCTATCTTTGTTTGATACACCAATTGTCTTCTTGTTTGTACTCCTGCACTTTTATCTCCAATGATTCGGTCTTTGGGATGATTCTTTTGGACTATCCTGGAGGGTGTCTTGGTGTCTCTTCTAGGATATTCTTCTTCTTATTCTCGAGTATCGTCCTCTTCTTCTTTAGTATCTATTTCATCTTCTTGTATATATTCTTTTTCTTCTACATCTGTTTGTGTACCAACTAGCTCATCATCATCCTCGCTTTCACTATTGAGCATATTATCTTGATGTTTGAACTTCTTTGTTTTTAAATAATCCACCTTAACATCAACACTCTCAACAATCTTATGTAACATTCTCATCAAGTCTTTTGATGTAACATTTACTTCCAAAAACCTTAAAATATTTTACAGAACGAGCTCTTCCAAACCATAATTCATAAGGAGTATTATTATTATTTTTTATGAGCTTCCCTCTATTTAAAATGTATATTGTTATGCTTATGGCTTCCCTATTGTATCCATTAGATAGTTTTGCTTCATTGAGAATGGTCCTTGCAGCCTCCTGGACTATTCTATTCCTCCTCTCAGTAACTCCATTTTGCTGAGGTGTTTTGGCAGCAGAAAATTGTCTCTTAATTCCATGAGTTTCATAGAAGATATCAAAGTCTTTTGAGGTGAACTCACCACCATTGTTTGATCTAAGACATTTTTTTTCTTCTGTTTCATTCTCAACAAGAGTTTTAAAAGCTTTGAACTTGTCAAATGCTTATGATTTTTCTTTGAGGAAAAATACCCACACCATTCTAGTAAAATCATCAATGACCAACATAAAATAAGACTCTCCTTGCATACTTTTGGTCCTTGTATGTCCACAAAGATCAGTGTGAACTAGCTCTAAGGATTTTGAGGTTGAGTGTTCTTTTGTTTTGAACCTTAATCTAGTTTGATTCCCTAACTGACAATGCCTACACATAGGATTATAAGGCTTTGTGATCTTTGGTAAGTTTCTCACTGCCCCAAGATTGCTAACCTTCACTAGATTATCAAAGTTAATGTGCCCCAACCTTCTATGCCATAGCCAACTTTCGTTCACTAAATTCATATCACATTTCTCAGGCTGTCTCGTATTTAGTATGTATACATTTTTTAGGGTTCTAGAAGCAACACCGACTAATTTTCCTGAGTTCTTCCTCCTTATCTCACATTTCTGAGAATAAAAACTGCAAATGTGCCCCTGATCATAGGTTTGGCTGACAATTAATAGACTAGGTTTCATATTGTCTACAAGTAACAAATTTTTGGCTTTATCTTTTCCTATATTCATGGTGCCTTTCCCAATAATATTACCTGAAGCATTGTCCCCAAATGTGACTTTACCTTTTGTTTTCTTAAGTTTGAAAACTTGCTCTTATCTCCTGTCATATGTTTTGAAAATCCACTGTCAACATACTAGAGATCTCCTTTATCTTGTGTTCTCAAGGAAATATGACATTCCTCTTTTGATGTTATTTCTTTCCATAGTTTCTTTTGATCTTTAATATCCTCTGGTCTTTCTGAGATTTCCATTAACTTGCAATTTCTTGCTTTATGTCCATAGTTATGACAATTTAATCATTCTAGATCCCTTTCTTGTAGAGGTGTAAATGAGTTATAATTTATGCTTTTAACTTGACTAACTGTTTGATTGTCTTTGAAGTTATAATTTTTAACCTTCAATTTTTTCCTTTCATATGCTCCACAATTCATAGCTTTGTGTCCAAAGTTAGAGCATGCAAAACAATAACCAAGGAAAATGTGAGGATACTTGTTTTGATAAACCTTATTTGGAATTAACTTGAATCCTTTCTTGATGGGTGGAAATGATCTTCTGGAGTTCTGATAATTCCTTGTCTTTTCTTCCTCTTTCTTCCTGAATGTACTGAGAAGAGAAGCTGCATAATATTTTGGGCTAACTTGATTTCATTCTTGAGAATAACCTATTCCATTTTTGTTACTTGGGTTTCTTTGTGTGGTTATAATCTCATCTAAAATTTTAGAACTATTTTCATATCTATTTTGAATAAATTTTGCATCAAGCTCTTTTCTTAAATGAACTAATTCTTCCTCCATTCTTTCACATATTAGTTGTTTTTCTTTAAGAGATTTTTCCAGCCTTTCTTCTATCCTATTTGCATCTTGAATTTGGTGTTTCATATTGCTCACGATTTTCTTCATCTCCTTTTCTTTCTGTTCATGCTCTTCCTGTTGTTCAACTATTGAACTTTTAAGCTGTCTATATTTATTTTTGTATATTTTTAATCCATCCAAAGAACTAAGTAGTTACTCTTCCATATTAACCTCTGCTTCATCTTCTAACTCTTCCTTGTGTTCATTTTCTTCTATTTCATTACTCTTTAATACCTAGAAAAAGAACTTCATCATCATTGTCACTAACATCAGATTAACTGTTGTCTTCTTCTTCTTATTTTGAGTAGAAAGTCTTTTTCCCTTTGTACTTTTTCTTATAGTGGAATTTTCCCTTTTTCTTGTATTGTTTATTTTTGCAATCTTCATCCTCGGAGTCTTCTTTGGGATAAGAACACTTGGCTTGAAAGTGCCCAATTTTGCCACAATTAAAACATTTGAAGGGCAACTTGCCTTTGTACTTTCCTGATCCTTTCTGAAGTTTTTTAATAAAATTGGGTTCTTCCACATCAGAGTCTTCATTATGGTTGGTCTGAGTTTTTTTCTTTTGATTTTTTATTTTCTTGGTCACTTTGAAGGCTACTTGTCCTTTTGAAGTATTATCAATTCTTAGTCTTAGTTCATAGGCTATAAGAATTCCATACAGTTCATCCATGGTAAGTTTTCCTAACTTCTCTTGGTCTTCAAGGGTGGATACTTTGGGATTATATGCCATAGGAAGTGTTCTTAATACTTTTTTCACTATCTCATCATTTGCTATTTATGCTCCTAAACCTATGATTATATTGCCAAGACTGTCAATTTTTTCGAAGTACTCTGAAATAGTTTCATTATCCTTCATTTTTAGACCTTCATACGAACTCTGAGGGATTGAAGTTTTGTTGTTTTCACTTTGGAATCTCTTGTATATAACGTTTCCAATTTGTCCCAGAGTTGTTTTGCACTTGTACAAGATAGTACTTTTGCAAGAACCTTTTTACGCACTCCAGCTTGTAATGTATTTAAGGTTTTTACATGTTCCCAATATTTCTTCCTGTCTTTTGCTTCCATGGGAGTATTTTTTGGAACATCATATCCTTCTTCAACTAATGCCCAAACTTCCAGACTAATGGACATCATATAACTTTTCATTCTAATATTTCGGAAAACAAAGTCTTCACTATCAAATATGGGAACTCTTATTGACATCTTCATCCGCGGATCCATAATGGTTTTAATAGGATCTTCCTTCAGTGGTTAAACTGTGGTGAAGGAACCCACTCTGATACCAATTATTAATTCAGGTCCTGTCTCTGAGAGGTGGGGGGATGAATCAGAGACTAAAATTTAAACAATTTTTGCAAATGTAAAAACAAATTTGAACACAGTAATTTATTGTGGAACCCTAATAAGGTAAACCAACAACACTTTCCTATTATCTGCAAAATTTTGTTTTTACAATATACAATAGAAGAAGATGTCTATTCTTTTAGATCAGCACCAACTGACCAGGATACACCCACACCCTCATTCACCAACACCAACTAGTAGGAGACAAAAAATCCCTATTTAGTCAACTACGATTGACAAGGAGCACCTACCCCTTTTGAAGGAACCAACCTGCCCTAGCACCACCCTTCCACCCTTAAATGTGATGAACCATGCACACATATTAGAACATCAGCGACACTGTCATTTTGTCTTTGTCTCCTTGGATCTAGACACAAAAGACGCTTTCTTTTCATGTTAAATTTCTGTTTAAATACTTGCCTCTTGGATTGTGACTATTGGCTATAGACACATCCATTCATCATCTAACCTTCAGCCATCACACTTTTTCATCATGCCTTTGCACCAGACACACCCTTTCATCTTTTCCATAGCCTATAATCCATTTTCGCGACTCTGTTAATGTTTTTTCTAATGCTCCCGAACTTGGTTTTTCGCCTCAACCATTTCGCACTGTCGATCGCCTTCAAACTTTTCGTGACCATCGATATGAGGTGGAAATTTGGATATTGGATGTGCCTATTCAAATATCATTATCTGCTTCCACACTAACCTTTACGCACAAGTTGTTCTGCACCATTGATCTCCTTCTATCTCTTCGTGACCATTGATCTTTCAGAAATGTGGGATCTCAAAGCTCAAATGTTGTTTTCGCACTTCTCCACTTTCGCTTTCCACACTATCATTTCCGCTCCGTCAATCTCTCACAAAAGTATTCCTAACTGTTGATCTTCCAGATTGCAGGATACAGAAGTCAGAAACTCAACATTTCAAAAATGAGCTTATGCTTCTTCCACTTTCTGTTTTCTGCACCAACCTTTCCACACCGTCGATATTTCACGGATGTCTTTTTGACCGTCGATCATCCGGATTGTGAGATACAGAGTGTGGGTTCTCAAAAGCTCAAACATTGCTTTCACACTTCTCTGCCTTTTCTTTTCCACACTTTCTGCACCGTCAATCTTTTACGGATGACTTTCTGACCTCGATCTTCCAGATCGCGGAATGTGGAAGTCGGAAACTCAATGTTTCCAAAACTTCAACTTCATGGTTCCGCACCCGCACTTCCGCTCCCATACTACAAAATGTGGAAGTCGAAAACTTAATGTTTCCAAAACTTCGACCTCGTGGTTCTGCACCCGCGCTTCCGCTCCCATATTGCGGAATGCGGAAGTCGGAAACTTAATGTTTCCAAAACTTCGACCTTGCGGTTCCGCACCTGCACTTTTGCTCCCGTACTACGGAATGCGGAAGTCAAAAACTCAATGTTTCAAAAACTTTGACCTTGCGGTTCTGCACCCGTACTTCTGCTCTCGCGCTGCAGAATGCGGAAGTCGAAAACTTAATGTTTCCAAAACTTATTTTTCATGATTATTCGCTTTTCTCCTTCCGCTTTCAATATGGACCGTTGATTTGTTTTAGCGGATCATTTCTCAGCCGTTGGATCTTGGTTTTTTTTCGGAACTTCTGTCCTATCCGCGTTTCTTGTGGATCTACCATTGACCATCGATCTTCTTGCAGACTGATTCTTAGCCATCCGATTTCGAAAGTTTGCTGAACTACAATATTTCCGCCTATCTTGTGCGGAACTCTCCTGCGACCGTCGATCTAGTTCGGAATTCTCCTCAGTGCTTGATCTCTGATAAACCGCAGAACTTCACCTCGTCCTTCTTGCACTTAGCGGATCTCATCCCTAACCGTTGGATCTTGTGTGGGAAGTTTCTTGACCATTCATTTATGAACTAATGCAAAACTTAGCTCCAATTGTAGATTTACCTTCTAAACCGTCAATCTACTTGAATCTTATCCGTCGATCCCAGATTGAGCTCTCTGTGCGACTCCTCTGTTTTCAAACCACTGGATCCTTCATCTTCATCACATAGGATTTCTTCTCTGCAGGCTTCTTCAATTGCCATCAATGCCAACCTATATTGCCATGTTTCCAACAGACTTCTATGATTTGGAAAATGATAAAATTCCACACTTGAACTTCTCATCAATATATATGACCTTCGATTAGCTTATCAGGTTGATTTTTTCTTTTATTAGTTTGCTGAATAATACAATTAATTTTATAATTAGGATGATGACAAAGCATCATTGTATCTTGTGTCTTATTTTTGGAAATTGTCTTTTGATGCTTCTAGTAATTTACTAGTTGATAAGGTTTCAATATAAGCATCCTTTTTATTATTTTGATGTCAATTAAATTTATAATAGTTTTTTTCAAGTCTATATTTTTACATATGATAACTTCTTTATTTCAACAAGTTTGATCATTACTTGTTTATCAATCACTAATTATTTGTGAGAGTTTTCTCTTTTTTTTCCTTGTTGTGGCTTCTTTTCACTTTTTAGCTTCTTAATTTGTGCAATCAAGTTTTGTCTATGATTCTTAAGGAGAGAAATGTTTTTTTTTAATCAATGATAACCTTGTAAAAATAATTGCATCTTTTGTATTGACTTCTAATTATCGTAAAGGATTGCCTTTGGGATATTTTTAAGATCTTATAATGATGGAGCTTCAAATGTTGACCTCATTGTAATGCCCTACACTGTTATGGGAATGCCAAAAACTTCTTCTGCATATTTAAAATGAAGATCCCTAGTGTTTCTATCCAAATTGAACCAAAAATTATGCCAACCTCTTTATTACATATAATTATAACATTGAAATATGAAATACATTTATAATATTCAATTATTAATTATAATTCCTTAATTCATAATGTTTATTGCAAAATATACTTAACTCTAGTAATTAATTTTCCAAGTACATGATGTAATTTCTCATATAATACCAAGCAAAGACAATATTAATCTCTTTCTTTTTTATGTGTTAGACATGAAACTAAAACACATTTATAAAAAATACCTTCATTTTGTATGGAAACCCTTCTAACTTATAAAAGTTTAAATACCATTTTTCCATTGAATCCACATAGAAAACTGTATATATGTTTCCCGATTGAAACTATGAATAACGTTTACTTTATATAATACTTATATGAATAATTTTTAGTTTATATTATATTTATATGAAACTATGAATAATCTTTACTCTATATGAAATTTAGAAGCCATCGAAGTTGCGAAAGAGGTATCTCATTCAATCAAATCCTACCTTGATTCTTCAACTAGACCTCGATAAAGCTTACAATAAGGTCGATTGAACCTTCTTAAAGCTCATTTCTATACAAAATGGCCTCCCATGGAAAGTTACCAGGTGGGTGATGGCTTTCGTTTTTTCAGTAAGTTTTGTCATTATAATTTTTATACAAAGTGGCCTCCCATGGGAAGTTACTAGGTGGGTGATGGCTTGCATTTCTTTAGTAATTTTGGTTGTTATGATTAATGATCTCCTTTAGGGTTTTTTTACGAGCTCTAGAAGCTTTCACTAGAGATGTCCCTTATCCCCTTTTTTTTTTCTTTTTGTGGTTGAGGGTCTCAGTAAATTGATCAACAAATTCAAGATTGAAGGTTCCTTGAGGGGTGTCAAAATCACTCCACAGATTTTGGTTACATATCTACTATTTGTAGATGATGTTATGTTTTCTAGGGTTTTTATGGCATAGGAGTGAATGCTAATAAAGAATATATTAAATGTGTTCTACAGAGTATCTAGTATGGTTATCAATGAAACCAAATACACTTTCTTGGAAAATGGACCGGAAATAGACATTTTTTATCAAATTAAACAACTCTTTCCTTTCAGATTTTCCCCCATTGATTCAGGTACAAAATACATAGGATACTACATAAAGCCAAACAATTATTCTTCAAAGGAATGGAAATGGTTGTTAAAGAAGTTTGAAAACATAATTCATCAATGGTATTGGTGTTGGTTATCACTCAGGGGTTTCTTAAACCTGGCTAAATCGGTATTGGATAATTTATTTCTATACTGGCTTTCTTTGTGTAAAATCCCGAAATCTATCCTTTCTTGTATTTGAAGAAATACATTCAACTTCATTTGGTATGATGAAAGGGACAAGAAAAAAATTCATTTAGTAAGATGGAATCGTTTAGCTCGCCCAAAAAAATTTGGGGGGTTGGGCCTTGAAGAATATCTTCGTCTTTGCAAAATCCTAGTCCGCGAAGAGTGTCTGGCAAGCATTGTTTGTTGACAATTTATACTCCTTGAGTATAATACTAAAGGAGAAATATTTTAAAAACCTATCAGTTCCATAGTGGATAAGAACAAATGAAAAACATGTAAAAGGAGTATTAAAATTTTGGAACGATTTGGTCAACTCTTTCCAGGTTTTGGTTGATTAGGTAGCTTGGTTGTTGGGTAACGACAAAGTGATCCATGTAGGAGAAGACCCAATCATCAATGGTACACAAGTATCTATTATCTCGTCTGAGCTAATTGATTTCCTTATATCCAATGACTTTTATACTCTAAATGAGTTGGTGATTCCAGGATACAATAAAAGTAGGAACCATGCTTGGCTAAGCACTCATAAATTGGGTATTTTTGGGATTCCTGGTGGGGAATGGTCACAATATATTATTGGTTTGTAGAGGGGTAATATACAGATTTCCTCATAGGAGGATTCTCTTTAACGGTCCTAGAATGTGGAATTTGGTTCTCTAAATGCTAAAATGGTGGTTGTAGAGCATAAATGGTGGTTTAAGGCTTAATTTTGAAGGTTGTTGTAGAGCATAAATGGTGGTTTAAGGCTTGCTAGAAGTGGATGATTCCACTGACAATTAAGCTATTTTTATGGCTTTCCTTGGAGAATTCAATCTTAACTTGGGATAACTTTGTCTGTATAGGAGGTGTGGGTCCAAACAGATTCCCCCTCTGTAGTAATAACACATAATCGATGGACCATCTTTTCATTTTCTTCTATTTTACTCGGTCAATTTGGTTCCATGTTAGGTATGCAACTAATGTTACGTCCCTTTGTTCTCATATGAATTTTCCATAGGGTCTTCTCTCTTGGTTTAGAAATTCTGCAGATTAGGGTGAACACTCCTAGTTCATTTGTAGGTATATTTGGAAGGTGAGGAACAAGCTTTTATTTGAGGAAAAGAAAGTGGGGGCATCCATTATCGGTGGTTGAGTTGTTGTTACTTTTCTAGAATCTAATAAAGACTTGGGTCCCATCATTCATCCTGTACCTGTTCACTAGGATCATTATCTTGATTTGGATCATCCCTATGGCTTTTTTAATGGGGAATCTCAAGTCAAGGCCAGTGTTAGTGGGGTCGGTGCAATTCTTTGGATGGATAGGGAATCCTACTTCAATATTTGGATGAATTATGGCCTAGGTTCGAATACTCGCAGTGAATTGATGGATTCGTGGATGTTTCTCATTTTTGTGAGGAAACGCCACATTGACAACATGGAAATCGTTGGTGATTCTTGGATCGTCATTGAATGGGATTTGGAGATGGAAACTTTCCATGTTATGGTTCTCCCTTTTTGGATGGCGGAGATAAGAAGCTTTGAAAAGACTTTGTTGTGATACCTTTCACTCATTCTCGTCGAGAATGCAACTAGTTGGCATAGTCTCTCTAAAAAAAGCTCTTCTTTCCCTGGAGGGCATCATTTTCTCATAGCATTGGGCTAGTAATCAGTTGGTCGCTGATGACAGTTTGTTGGTTTATCATTCATACTCTTCTTTACCTCATATTCAGATTTTTGGTTTAGCTTTTTCATATTTCCGGCTATATATTATGTGTGGTTCTCTTGTTTTCAGGTTTCTAGCTGGCTAGAGGCTATTATGTCAGCTCCTTGTTTGTGCAGCCTCCCATTTTTGTTGGTTGGATCCATGTTTGTTCTACGGATCGTTTTTATTGGCATTATTTATAGGCATATAGATGAATTTTTGTTTTGTACTTTTCTAGATATTTTGCGGCTTCTCCCGCTAGGATGTTGTTTGGTAAAATTTGGGACTGTTACATGGGACACATATGCTCTTGTTGTGGTTTCCCTTGGTGGGGGGTACTTTATGCTCTGTCTTGTTCTTTGGTTTGGTTCATGGTGATGCCTAGTTGTGCCATGTCTTTTGAAGACTGTTATGGTTGTTTCTAATGTTTTTATAACCTGATTTAACTTGTTTTAAAGATCTTTAAAACACCACTTAATTATAATATTAATACGATTATGGTATAACCTTTTTCTTTAGAAAAACAAAATCTTTATCCTATCATGTTTATTTTTGTTTAAACCTTTAATCTATTATAACTCAAATGCTTGGTATCTAGAAGGCCGTGACTTAGAATAATTTTTCTTATAAAGTTGGCAATGGAATCAATGCATTCACCCGTTCAACATTTTTGTGACAACAATGGCTTCCTCTACACTTCGACTTCTTTAACGACCAACGGTGACAATCTTGTGGATCTTACGTGTTTTGTAACAATGTTTTTTAAATGCATTTCTATCTCAAAGTATGTTTATTTCCCTCACAATATATTGATATGCCCAAAGCGAATTTTCTCTAATTCATTCCATGTAATTTTGTACGTAGGTATGTTTATTTCCCTCACAATATATTGATATGCCCAAAGCGAATTTTCTCTAATTCATTCCATGTAATTTTGTACGTGGGAGTGATTGGTTATGTTTTGAATTTTTTCTTTATATATGAACCTTATCTTTCTTCATATTTTATTGTATTTGTAGTGGATAAACAAACATTAACATGCAGTTTTTAACGAATAAACACCTGACTGTGGTCAATGACTTGGATTTGAAAAAAACATACAATGAATGGCCAAAGTCTAGATAAAACAAAATCTTATATCATTTTGGTTTTTCATATAAAAAAAGATGGCTCATACATATCAATAATTCGTTATGGGACATTGGTCTTGGCATTATAATCCAAGTATTGAAACCAAAACAAGAACCGATCCCATTCATGTCTACTATTTAATAGTGAGCAGAGAATTGTATACTCATAACTACTCTAAGAACATAGAACCAATTTAATTTCCATAGAATATTAGTGACGATGAAATCCTAAACCATAGGACTATTGTTTACAAATCACGAGGTCATCTACTTAGGTCATCTATTTAAGGGAAAAAACAACAATGTGGATAATGCACTCTCTAGACAACATGTGAACATGTGGATACAACTCATATATATGCCATCATTGCATTTTTATCAAGATGGATAGAAGGGGTTAAAATTGAGTGGCATTCTTTCCCACCCACATAATAATTGATACACAAACTTCATCATGGTTCCAACCCTCCAAAGCTGGACATTTTGAAGTATAAAGTTGTATCTTTTTGTGCCCATATTCTTGTTTAAATCAACACATTTAATGTGAATTGCATGCATCAACTACACCGAGTCATTTTGAATTTTTGAAATCATATCATAGATTTAAATGCTCCTTTTGGAATGATATCATGGGTGATGTCCCTCAGCTTGTATCTGAGTTTGGCAATGAACAACCAAATAAGGAGAAAACAATAAAATCTTCTACTTTACCTCAACCTCTATCTATTCCAAACCATCATTGGGAGAAAATTCAATGTATTTCACAATAGGAATTCCTTCATGGATGTCCTAAGGTGATTGATATGGGAAGCAATGATCAAATTTGAAGGGTGGGTCTTAATTTCATTTTGAATGTTCATATATTCTTCTATCCCTTCAAAGATGAAAAGCTATATAAACAATTATACTTCAATTGACAGGTATAAATTAACGGAACCCTCCAAAAGAATGAAAAAATAATATTACCCTTCCAATTTTTTACAATCTTAACAATTAAACACTCCCTACATGCAAAAATGATAAATTTTAATAAAACCTAAGAAATAAACAAAATTTTCTTTGAAACTAGTAAGATCCATATAATAATTATTATTATATTACATAAATGAGTACACTCCAAAAAAAGGAAAACATGTTTTTCTTCTTCAAAATTACTTGAGCTTACATTGCTATAAACATCAATCTATTTGCACAATGGAAGAGGTTTTCTAGTTTTCATTTGTTTCCATGCATCATAAATAGAATCCAAATCTACCTCATTTAGAGCATGAGGTGCACTAAGAGGCAGAAACATTGGCGTATCCAATGTCTCAATTGAACATATTGATCTTATTTAGATCTAATTTACAAAAATTGCATTGTTGAAAAAAATTCAAAACTTCAAACCATCTTTTAAGGAGTCTTGTATGTTTTATTCATTTTTATCATTAATAGATTTTGATATTGTAACACCACTGGCCTGAAACCCTAGTATGAATGGGTCCAAATGTAATTAATTGGCTATGAATGCCCAAGGGGCTGAACCTTATTGCAAAATTTGTAATTGTTAATAAAAAAATCTACAACTGGACATGGCTGAAGCAAAACGCTAACAAGATCATGTACTATATTCACCAGAGATACTAAGTGTGTTGTAGATAGCCTAGGGGGCTATGTTATGACCTTATTTGACCTTAAGTACCAAAAAGGAGGCCTTATGACCTTAAGTGAGCCTAAATATGCTTAATTAACCTTAAACCTAACTTAAGGATTAATTATTGATTAAAGGGTGATTAAGGGGGAGTTAATAACTTTGACACATAGCTCATGGGAAGAGTGGTCTCATAAAAAAAGTGGAATCAGGATTGGGAGAGAGAAGCCTAGAATGCAGTACGTAGAGCACAATACGAAGAAGGTAGAACAAAGAAGAGAACAAAACACATAACGTAGAGATCCATGAAGTGGTGTGTCTTCAAAGTAGCGAAGTCAAGGAAGAAAAATCTAGAGGAGAATGTTAATCGGAATCGCTGGTTAGACTATCAAAACCGTGTCTGAAACCTGAGTGAATCTACCATTTTTTGTTGTTATGCAGTGGTTTTCTAGCTTGTTAAAATACTGAGTGCCCAAACCTGAATCTATAGGTCATATTGTTGTTGTAGTCATGTCCTTGTTTTCCTCTAGTTTCTCCAATGAAATGGCTAATGGTGCATGTAGTTAACTTCGTGGAATTCTGGGCACTGTGTACATTGATGTGTCTCACTGTTGTGCTGACACAAGGAAGCTAAGAGAATGAATTACATTGTTTGACATTGAATTTGATCAATATGGGTATAGGTGGCCAACCACCTATTCTAGAGGCTCAAAACGGTTTTTCATTTTGGCAATTTTCTTATAATTTCTACGGTTTTTTGGGTCCCCAACTTCCGGAGCCGTTTTGAGGCCCTAAACAAAGGTTTTTGGTGATTTGAGGAGCATCATGCTTGTCATGGAATTCATTTGATAATAGTCAAATGTTTCAAATCTTGGATAGACCTTTCCAATGGGCTATTGAGCACCCCAAACAGATATCGTATGCAGAAGTTATGACCCCGAGAATTTGATTATTCAACTAACCACCTCGGGGCCACAAAATTTATGACGATTCATCTCCTAAGGTTAGGGTTAGGGTTTTCTGCCTCTCCAAAGCTTTATGCTAAAATGCACTTTGACCTCCTTTTGTATTCAGCTTGTCACAGGTGAGTGTAATTTCCACATCTCTTCTCAAAGATACAACTACCACCATTCTAGCTGTTTTTTTTTCAATTTGTTCTGTTCCATTCATTTAATAGAATATGAGTTTACTGTATCACTATGTTTATTGCCATATATCTGTGTATGTGAATATATATCCTCTTTCATTTCATTCTCACGTAAATATGGATCAGAATTGATAGTGAGTCAATTGTCTTGATTGTCAAGTGAGAATTATGAGAAACTTGGAATTGGCGAGAAGTCTAAATGGTGAATGCACGGGTCTCGGCTCAGGGGTGGTGTTTGCTGCGAGATATATGAGAAGAATTTCCTACGGCTGGGTGAAGCGTGCATGCCACAAAGCTAGTTGTCAGATACCTTGAATTCAAATAAGTGTTGAAGTTTTGTATTAACTCTGCATTTAATATATATCTTGTTATGTGAAAGAACAAAATGTGTATGATGTTCATGATTGAATTCTTGTTAATTAAATGACAAATTGTTGGAGAAACCTAGTTTTCTGATAAGGAACTAATAATAGGATATGTATTATTGTGCTGGTCAATAATGTAATTGAATGAATGATTCTTTGGTTGGACATTGGTAGTTAATCTAATGGGGTTCAAGAGTATGTTAATGGAATTTTGAATAGATGAATTGTGATAGACCGACATATGAAACTGGGTTAATTGATCACCTTATATAAAAATTGTTATCTTGGGTCATTGAAATTTCTCTGTATGAATCGATGTGATCGAATGATACTAGAATTTAGTAAATAGTGGGTCACATGTGAACTTTGCATTTGTTTCACTGACTTTTCCTGTGTGGATGGATGAATTATGTTCCCATGTAATTTACATTTCAGTGCTATAGTCAATCCATGATATAAATGTTAATGGGAAACATTGACAAATTGTCTTATTTTTTCTAGAATAAATTCACTATGGGTATCGTATGATAAGGGAAGTTAGTTTCTTTAATTATCCCAATGAATACTTAGTTCGTGAAGAAGGTTGTTAAACCTGTTATGGGAATTCCTGCATGATTTATACAAAGCCTTGTAAATTGTTCTTAACTGAAACAGTTAATTGTTTTATAAATGTTTCATAGTTTAAGGTTTAATAGTAACTATGTTCCATAGCCTTAATGCGAATGCAATTTAAGGCCCAAAGTCTTGTCTATAATTCCATTAGTTAGCTCTAGGCTAAGAAGCATAAGTTTAACCAATTATCTAACTCAGGGATGGATTGTTTAAACAATCCTTAGACCTATTTGGATATTTTTTGTTGAAGGCCTATAGTTTGTAAGTTCAATTAGTGGCAAATATTTCCCTTAGTTTTTTTTCACTAAACTTCATTGTGATTTATTGTCGAGTATTTAATAGAACTTGAAACATGCTTAAACCTTAAGTTAATCTTTTTTCCAACATGTCGTAACATAACAGGCTCTTCGGAGGTGTTTTTTGATGTTTCCATTAAATTTATGATGTGGTGGGATTTAGATTGGTGGAATCAGGATTATCATGTGGAGTTATGGCTTCATTCCGGATTCTAACTTCTGCCTTTATACTTCCAAGTTGGAGGGTGATAGTGTCCAATGCATATGTAAATTGTTGGAGTTTCGATGCCGAGGTGGTGATGTTGATTTCAGCGTCAGAAAGGGAATTGGGTTTTTGTTGTTGGGTCGATGCTAACTTTTGATTTCTAACTTGTTGATGTAGGGATCAACATGAACATTGAGAATGAAGTTCATACTCGTGCTGACATCTGATGTCCAGAGTCCGAAGAACTAAGTTTCGAGATTGGAACGTCGGTATTAGTAAATTTATTCTAGTATGTTGCGTCAATGTTTTGATTTCCGACTCCTGATAACGGAAATGTTGGAAAGGCATGGTAAAGTCAGGAAGACATAAATAATCTGTCAGGAATGTTAATAATGTAAACTTATCAACTTATTAACTAAATTTTAATCATCAATTAGCAAACCTAATCTAAATTTAACCAAGCTTCCGCTAAATCGTTTTGGTTTAGGGAATTTATTGTGCTTTTGTATTATATTTTGGTTATCGATCTTTTGTAGTGCTCTATTTTTGTTTTAGTTACGGATTTTCATCTATGTAGATGTGTAACATGTGGGTGTGTTGCATATTGGTATTAGAGTTAAGGTTTCAACACTTAGCCTCTGGGAAATGTTTTGATTTTACAAAGAATTGCAAAATCCTGAATCTATTTAATTTCGTAATATTTCTTTTATGAAATATTTGTATGTAGATAATGTAAATTATGTTATGCATATGAATATTGATGTGAACAAACAATCATGGATGAATTCATATTTCTAGTGACAACCCAATTTTTAGGCCATTGTACATGTTGATTTCCAGTGTAGTAGGTAAGCGATACTGAAAGGATGGAAGAAGAGCCTGCAATGTCTAACTTTGTTGAAGAAGTTGGCATGGATATTCAAAGAAAAAAATCTAATGGTCATGAGTATGAAATGGGAACCATGGAAGTGCTCCAAATTTTAGTGGATATTCAAATTGGGAATAGAAAGATCTCTCGGTCTTGAGAACAACAAAATAAAAAAAATCAGTAAATGATGCAGAATATGGTACAATTACAAAATCAAATGCAACAAGTATCTTTTGTTGTAAGAAGGGAAGGAGAAGAACCAATGAATAGGGGAATTCATTAATCATTAATTAGGAAACTTAACATAAAGTTAACCAAGCTTTCGCTAAATCGTTTGGTATTGGGGCACTTATTGTGATTTTGTAATATATTTTGGTTATAGAGCATGTATAACGGTCTATGTTTGTTTTAGCTACATGTTTTCATCTATGTAGATGTGTAACATGTGGGTGTGTTGCAGGTTGGTATCAAATATAAGGTTTTGACACTGAGCCTATGGGAAATGTTTTGATTTTACAAAGAGTTTCAAACTTTTGAATCTATTTGATTTCGTAATATTTCGTGTATGAAATGTTTGTATGTGGATAATGTAAATCATGTTATGCATATGAATATTGATGTGAACTAACAACCATGGATTAATTCAAATTGCTAGTGACAACCCAATTTTTAGGCCATTGTACTTGTTGATTGCTAATGTAGTAGGCAAGCAGTACTGAAAGGATGGTAGAAGATCATGCAATGTCCAACTTTGCTGAAGAAATTGGCATGGGTATTCAAAGAACAAAATCTAATGGTCATCAGTTTGAGATAGGAACCATGGAAGTGTTTCAAACTTTGAGGGATATTCAGAATGGGAATGGAAAGATCCTTCAATGTGTAGAACAACAAAATCAAATAAATCAACAAATGATGCAGAATTTGGTATAGTTAAAAAATAAGATGCAACAACTATACTTTATTGTAACAAGGGAAGGAGAATAATCAATTAAGAGGGGAATTCCTAATAGATATCGTCATTCCAGAGATAAGTCTGTAAGAAAAATGGGGTTGTGTTTCCACTATCATTTAGTTGAAATTCATCATGGGAATGAAGTCCCCGAAATTCGACATGATGTTCATCCTATAAGACATCCAAAGAGAAAGCGTGATGGGAATACATTATAGGGTGAAATCAGGAAAATCAAACTTCCTGCCTTTGATGGATAAAGTTATGGGGAAATTGCATATATTTGGCTACTGGAAATGAAGAAATGTCTGCAATATATGACTATTCTAAGAATCAAGAAGCATGTATTTTTATATACAATCTTTAGAGAAAAAATTACAGGTGGTGGAAGCATCTTAAGCAAGTTGAAAATCTAGGTGAGAAGAAAATCTCATGAAAAGGTTTCAAAGGTATTTCAAGCATGAATACCTATCAAAACAATATTATGATAAGAAAATGAAAGAATTATTTGAACTCGGATTGGGGGATATGACAATGGAAGAGTATGAGAAAATATTCTTAGAACCGCTAGTTTATGTGGAATTCATCCAAGATGAAAAGGTTAATATGAAATGATTCCTCAGCTGTTTACTAACGCTCTACAAAGACCGAATAGCTTATGGTGAGCCTCCTACCTTGAAAGAATGCATACAAAAGGATAAATTTTAGTATGAGTAAGGTAAGAGTAGGTAGGATTTGAATAAGAGTTGGAAAAGTAAGTTGAAAGTCAAGCAGGAACATAGGAAAAAGGGATTTAAAAATATTGATGTTAATCAAGATCAATATAACTCTTTCAAACAACCCAATCTGAAAGGTGAGTCAAGGGTGACTGGATCTATAGGAAAAAATAAACCATTGCAAGTTAAATGTTGGAAATGTGGAGGTGACCACTATCTCAATAAATGTCTTGAGAGGAAAAGTAGAGAAGCTAGTATGTATAATGTGAAATAAGCATCTACAATGGAAGGTGTTTGTAGAAGCATTCCTCGTATATATGCAGCCTTTGATAATCACCAGGTAAACCACCAGTCTCCAATGATTGAAATTGAAGGTAAAATAAATGATTTGTCAATTTCAATTCAGATTGATTCTGGAGCTTCTTACAACTATGTAAATACTAATCTAGTTGAAAGATGCAAATTAGAAAGTAGTAAACTGCCTAAGCATAGAATGGTACAATTGGCTACCTGGATGAAAAGGAATATTACTTCTATGGTTAAAAATTGTGGTTTGGAAATTAATGGGCGTCATACCAAACCAGACTTGGATATAATTCCTCTGGGTTCATATGATGTGTTGATTGGAATGGATTGGATATATTCACATCATGTGATTCTTGATTTCCATAATAAAAGTATGATGTGCTTGGATGAGGATGGTTAACCATTCAGTTAAAGGAATTCCAAGTCCAATTTTAGTAAGATAGATCTCAACCATACATATGAAGAAAAATCTCAGAAAGGGATTCCAAATATATGCAATACATGTGGAAGAATTATCATTTGATATGGAGCCACGCATTGAAGAGATTCCAGTGTTGCAGGAATTTCAAGATGTGTTCCAGGAAGTGCTTGGGATACCGCCTAAATGAGACATTGGATTTAAAATTCATTTGGTGCCTGGAGTTGTGTCAATGTCAAATTATCCTTACAGAATGAGCACCCCACAATTAAGATAATTGCAAATGGAACTGGAAGATTTGTTAAATAAGGGATATATACGCCCTAGAGTTTCACCCTAGGGAGCTCCAGCGCTATTTGTAAGGAAGAAAGATGACATGTTGAGGTTTTGTGTGTATTACAGGAAAATAAATAAGGACACAATCAATATCATGTATCCACTGCCGAGTATTGATGACCTCTTTGATCAACTGATAGGTGAAAAGTTAGTTTTCAAATTGATTTGAGATATGGGTATCACTAGGTGTGTATCAAGGATGGGGACATCAACAAAACAACTTTTAGAACCAAATATGGGCATTATGAGTATACAATATTGATTTATTCCAAAACAGAGGAGGAACAAGAAGAACACATTAGAATTACTCTGCAAATCCTAAGAGAGAATTATTTTTATGCTAGGATTATCAAATATTCATTTTAACAAAAGAAGTTGTTGTATTTGGGTCACATCATCTCCGATGAGGTTATAACAGCGGACCATGCTAAAATAAAAGTTGTTCAAGAATAGCCTGCTCCTATAAATGTGTCAGAGGTTAGATCATTAATGTGTTTTTTCGAATATTGCAGAAGGTTTATAGAATTTTTCTCTGCTATTGAAAATATGATTACAACTTTACATGAGAAGAAAGGTTTGAAATTTGAGTGAAATCAGAAGTGTGAAGGTAGCTTTAGACTCTGAAGCAGTTACTCACATGTGCTCAAGATTAAAAATTATGGATCCAACAAAGAGTATGTGGTATGTACAAATGCATATTTGGAAGGACTCGGTGGAGTTCTAATGCAAGGCGGGTATGCAATCTGTTATGCATCATAGAAGATGAAGGATCATGAGAATAACTATGCTACTCATGACCTAGAGTTAGATTCCATAGTTCATGCACTCTATATGTGGAGGCATTATCTCATTCGAAACATGTTTGAATTAAATACTAATAATCACATCCTTAAATATTTTTTTTGAAAAACATCATATGAATGCCAAACAAGCCAGGTGGATTGAATTCCTAAGTGAACTTAATTATGAAATCAAATACGTAAAAGGAAAATAGAACTGAGTAGTTGATGCACTCAACAGAAGAAGTTAGTTAATTCAAGTGTAAGCCATCAACGATTGGTGAAATTATTTAAAAATTAGGTTGCAAGAGGCATTAAAAATAGATGATCACTATCTACAAGTTATGGCAGCATTGAAGGCAGGAAACAAGCCATTAAAACTTTCTAGTTATGCCTTAGCCGAAGATGGAATACTTCAATTTAATGAAATATTTTATATACCAACTGAAATTGAAATAAATAAAATGTTATTGCAGGAAATGCATAAAGTACCTTATGCAAGTCACCTTGGTTATCAAAAGACTTTGACATCAATTAGTAAAGAATACTATTGGCCAAGAATGAAGAAATAAGTGTCTAGGTATATTTCTCAATGTTTAAAATGTTAAAGAGTGAAATCAAAACACAAACATCTTGCTGGTCTACTCCATCCATTTCTTGTACCATAATGGAAGTGGGATGTAGTGACCATTGATTTAATTACAAAGTTACCAAGAACAATGAAGCAGAAGGAATCTATTATGGTAGTGGTTGAAAAGTTGACAAAGTCATCCCATTTTATACGTGTACAGTCAACATTTAAAGTAGCTAAAATTGCATAAATCTATATGAAGGAAATTTCTAGGTTGCATAGTATTTCTAAAGCAATTATTTCAGATCAAGATCCAAAGTTCACTTCGAATTTTTGGAAAGTTTTTTTTTAGAGGATTGGGAACTAAAATCAAGCTCAGTACAACTTATCATTAATAAACATATGGACAGACTAAGCAAATAAATCAAATTATTGAAGACATGCTTTAAATGTATCATAATGAACATGCCCAATAAATGGGAAGATTACTTGTGCTTAGTGGAGTTTGCTTACAACAATGGTTATCAGTCCATTTGAAGCTCTTTATGGTAGGAAATGTAGCATTCTAGTGAATTTGTTATATATAAATAGAGAAAAATAAATAATACATAAATAAAATATAATAATAATTTAAACTTAAATTGTATAATTAGATGTGCATTTTAATAGTCATCAAAGAGTATGAATTTATGAAAATTCATGCGCATATACACGATAAAACATATATATGCGGGATCTCAAATTGTAACAAGGCATCAAACATTTTTATAAAAAAATTATACATTTGTTTTTTCTATCGCATGTTTATAACTTTACTGCTCCATTGGTATCAGAGCGTTGTCGACACATGCTACAAAATCCTTCTCCGTCAAGGTCGTGGTCTCCTACCATTGTTGTTGCTACACCTATTCCAAATCTCCTCCTACATCTATCCCTCACTGTCTCTCCTCCGCGTTGTTTTTCCTAGTTTGCACCGCACACCATCCTCGTAATTCCACCCCATCTCCCTTACGCCCATGACCTCCATTTCCACCCCACGCACTCCATTTACCCTCTTCTTCTCCCGCATATATCCCCAACTCGTTTACGCGCGTGACTCCACTGCGTCGTCCTCCTAGTCCCCGACTCCCTCCTGTTCGTGAATCCGTGTAGCCCACTATCCCTCTTACTTACTATTTTCTCTCAACTTGTGACTCGCTTCAGCTGTGATCCCTATCACCTCTTTCCCCAAATCCCCACGCCACAACACCCGTGTATCCCCCACGGGCGTCTCCTACCCATCTCCTTCCACCCCAACTCCTCCCTGCCACCCTTCTACGTCTGCCCTTTCGTACTACAGCACTCCCTCTATGCCATAACTCCCATTTCTCACCGCGCATCCCCAATCCACGCACCTCTCCTTCCGCCCCTCTCCTTCTGCTCTATCTTGTGCATTCCACTCCTATAATCTACCCTCTTCCACACATATCTCCACTCTCGAACCCATGCACTACACCTTTGCACTCCTTCACAAGCCCCTCATTCCACCCATATGCAATTTATTCTCTAGATTATTTCTTCTCCCCATACTCCCTACCTCCAAGCCATCTTCTCACTTCCATTCGCCATCTTCCCTCTCTATCCACACTAGGCCTACCAAAAAAAATTAATAAAATTAAATATTATTATAGTTTTTCAATATTATTATTATAATATTTGGTTTTTATTAAATTTTTCAAAAATATTACATAAAATTATATATATAATATTATTATAAAATTAAAAATTAAAAATTAAAAAAAAAATCGTGGTTGGTTGGGCACGAACAATCGACAAGAACAAATCAAGATGTAGCATGGAAAAATTCCAGTAGTCACCAGAATGTGGGATGTAAATGCTAGATTGGACCAATTGGATGAAAAGTTCAACAAAAAGTATGCATAGCTCAAGGAAGAAATTGAGAAAAATAATAATGCATTAACATCAACCGTCACAAGGCTAAAGGAAAGAATAGATCAAGGAATCAGTGCGTTAAATGCATATCAAAAGAAAACCCAAGAGTATCTCAACAATATATTGGTCAGATTATCGTTGCACACTTTGATTCCCCCACCTAACCATAACCCACCTCTAGACCCTTTCAATACACCTCATCGAAGTATGCCTAAAATGATAGGGAAACACGACACGACACCGCCCCATGAAGTTCCTTTCTTTAACATTCTGTTAATATCAATTCCCCCAACACACAGGTACCATATAAGGGTAAAATTAGAATTACCCAAATTTGATGGTGACGAAAAATAATGCATTGCGTGGATCAATAAAGCAGAAGAATACTTTGACATCCATAACATACATTACGATAGTGAGAATATTAAATACACCTCCATGCAATTGGAGGGGAACGCATACAATTAGTACATGTGGTGGAAGACTACAACCATGGTATGTTCCTTTAGTTGGAATAAATTTAAGAACGATTTTCTTAAGAGG
>LPNX010242320.1:636772-703970 GCA_001517045.1 Pseudotsuga menziesii | reverse complement strand
ACTGTTTCCCTCTCGAGGGTTTTAACCACGTGACAAACATTGGTGTATTGATCTGTGATCTGTTTGTGTGAAGTGGCTATTCTTGGTGTTCGGTCCTTTCCTAACAGTTTCAAGGCGTAACTGAGAAATAATTATTTTTCAGGATCACTAGATTGTAACAAAAAGGCAATGTAGATGAGTATACATGTGAATGGGAATATTTGGAAAATCAAGTTCCACAACTAATCAATGATCAACGCCTGCAAACATACATACAGGGACTAAAATTGCACATTTGGGATGAGTTAGAATTACATAACATTTCTACCATGGAGAAGGAAAGAGGTAAGGCCAAGATCATCGAGAACAAGTTTAAAAGATCCTCTCAAATTAACTTCGACAAAAACTACTCCAAGAGGAATCCACCCCAACAACGAATATAGGAACTTCAAGATATACACTGTTGCATCAAAAGGAAGGAGGAAAACCTAGTTTAGAAGCCTAGAGGATGGAGGAAGGAAAGTCCAAATATTGTGGAGAAAAATGGGATCCTAAGCATAGATGTTTGCAAAGGAGCAACCCCCAAAATATATATGCTTGTGAAGACGAAGAATTGGAAAATGTATCAGAAAGTGAAGAATCAAGTGAGGAGGTGTTGATGCCTGGAAAAATTCTACGTACCGAGAGTAGGGATTCTCAATAGTGGCTACCACATTCAAGGAAAGAACCCAAAACATTGTTGAGATCCTACAAGGCTAGCTAACATGGTTAGAAACAAATACAGAGTGCCCAGAAAAAAAAAAAGCCTGAAAAATGTCCAAAACAATTGCAGATCGAATGTGATATGTAAATTTCAGCAGTAGAGCTACTGAGAGGTTGATAGAGGTAGTGGAAAATAAAACTGACAAGTGTACAAAATTCTTTAGGAAGATGTTGATAACTCACAACAAATGTTTGACTCCTTCAGCGCAAAGTCTACAGAAATTTCCAGAACATGAAGAACACTTAAAGCAGCTGAATGATAAGCTACAAGAAGATGAGTTGAATATTCAGTTGATTAAAGGTTTGGATGCAAAAGTGATAAAGAGTTTAGTGGCCCAAGCAACAGTTAGTAACTGTATACTAGAGGATTTGCTGAGAGTGACCTCTATAAGAGTATCAGAGATAAAAAGCCAGCTGGCCAAACATAAGGTCATGGTCAGATTTCTAGAGCCCACAAAGTTCGAGACAATTGCCTCATATGCTTCAGCCTGGAAACAATTCGTATATAGTTTGACTAGGTCCACTTGAGTAGTTTGTCTTATTCACACATGGACATATTTGTAATATTTTGTATTTACTTTTTTAGCACTACATACAAACTTCATGTAACCGAAGGATAAGGAAGCCCAAAGGGTAGGAGACCAAAGGTCATTTTGGAAATATATAAATATAGGTAGGAGCGAATCAAAGAGGGACTTTTCTAGCTTTCTTATGTGAATGACTTGTTTACGAAGAACTACTTCTTGTTATAATAAAGAGGATCAAAATTCTGCTAGAGAAGGTGTAGTTTAAGTTTCGAATGCATGTTGTGTATATGGCTGGATGGATCTATTTCTGCTCTAGCTTAATATGCAAATCTGTGAGATCTTTCTGACTTCTAGGCTATTCTTATGTTGTGAATGATTTCATTTTCTTGTTATGAATCCTATGCAGCAAATGAGTAATGAATGTTTTAACAAACAATGAACTATCTCTTGTTAATGTTTCCTGCTGTGTTTATGTATTCTCAATTGATCAGCTATCTGTAATATTCTATGTACAAAAATATGTAGTACATTACGCATATAAATAATAATATTGCTGCCTGGGGATAGGTTAGATAATTTAGAGTAGTTGTTACTTGCTTTCTATATTTCAGGGACAAAGGGGATAAGACGGGAGGTAAGAACCTACGCATCACATTGTGAAGCCTTTGTTTCCTCTTAAATTGCATTTAAACTAGGAACTTGCATATGGTTTATATAAACATAAAATACATAAACGGTGGGTCGGGTTGCAACCAGTAAATAGATGGGCCGTTAACCAAACGGATTCCCAATACCAAATGATAAGCCATCTATTTGGGAACGGTTATTGGGGAGAATCCCTACTGTCACTACCTGGGATTTTTATAGGCCTCAACAGTTTTGGTGCTAGAAGGAGGGCCACCAGTGCATGGCTGGCTGAGAAAATCCATTTTCTCGAGAACATTCTACCGGTGGCAGTTCTGAAACTAGTTTTCCCAAGAGACCCAGTCGTGAAAGAAAAGTTAATCTTGAGTTAGACATTCCAGAATACCTTTATCCTATCTCTAACGAAGTAGTTGATCATTTAAGAAGAATCACACGGTCTTATGCAAAGAAGCTTGGAGGATTGCCGAATATTCCTAACCTACCTAGAAGACAAGTTCGCAAAAAAGAACGCCCTTACATAGAAGATTCAGTGTTAGTAGGATATTGTGAATACTTGGTAGATTTAACCTTGCAAGAAATTATTCAACCTCTTAATTAGTTG
The DNA here is from genome assembly GCA_001517045.1 of Pseudotsuga menziesii. NCBI lineage: Eukaryota > Viridiplantae > Streptophyta > Pinopsida > Pinales > Pinaceae > Pseudotsuga > Pseudotsuga menziesii. Next base: position 701,456 of record LPNX010242320.1, on the reverse strand, counting down.
GGACCGGAATCTACGTTTCAATCTCCTATCCAATCCCCACCTCAGTCTCCTAAACAAATCATGGCTGTAAATGTACCTCCAAATCCTAATGCAAATCATCCTAATCCTTCTGTACCAGATTGGAGGGCTAGAACACCACTGAACTTGGCTCCCCCAATACATGCTTTTCCATAGAATTATGAAAAGGTCTTGCCTAGATTTGATCTGGGGGAAGGCATATATGTGGATGATCATCTACATAGTTTTCCTGGCCTTGGAAGCTTTAGCAGTTGAACATGAGATGTGGTATGTAGGATTTTTCCTCATACTCTCAAAGGTAAGGCAACATCATGGTATTTTGGCTTGCAGGCCAATTCAATCATAGATTGGGACACTTTTGAAAGACTGTTTAAAAACAAGTTTTGTAGTCAAAGAACTACTGCTGCTCTAATGAGAGAAAAAGTGAGAGATTTCAGTCAGAGGTTTGCTGCTCATTTAAACAATTTCAGCGCAACCATCAAACCTGTTGAAGAAACTCTGATTGAATACTACACTTCAACCCTTGGCTATGATATAGCAATGTTTATCAAAATATCAGTGAAACCCTCCTTAGCAGAAACTTATGATGAAGATGAGAAGATAGAAGGTGAACTTGAAAGTGTAAATAAACATTCTATGGAGTAAGAGACTAGACCCTTCAGCGGTAAGAAACCTATGTTATTGACAAGACCTAAGGATCGAATTCTCATGAGTTAGACAATGTGGTCAAGATGGTCCAAAAGCTATCCAACAAGATTGTTGACTTAGAGAAAGATAAAGAGGCAAATTCAAGCAGGAAGCCGTATAAACCATTCTTTAAGAAAGGAGAGGAAAGTGGCCCCTCTCAGCCACCCACACACAGTCCTTCTGTTATGAATCTCACTGAAGTTGGAATGGACAATTTCTGTACATTTCATCAACAACCTCACTCTGAAAATAATTTCCCATAGTGGGTTAATTCCATGAAATTGGTTATGAATCAATTACTAGACTCTAAATTAACAGACCCTGAGGTTGATGACGAAAAGGTTCACGAATCAGGAGAAACACCTGAGGAGACTAACATGGTCTTGTGGGATTGTGCAACTATGTTGGGTTTAGGAGATGAAGAATCAAATGAAGGGATACATCTATCACATGTGAATGTCACAACTAGGAGCAAAGGTCCACTAATTGAAGAGAACACATTAATACCCAAAATTTAAAGAATTCAGGAAAACATGAAGAAAGTAAAAAATAACACTCAGACTCAACTTATACCTGATTTGGTTATAACAAGGCAAAATGTTCCAATTATTAGTAATCTTGTGAAGGATGCTAAAAGTAAAGTAGAAAGTGTTGAGAAAATCCCAACAGACTATGAGATGGGGTATGATATAATAGAAGACATCAAGAAAACTAAGGCAAATATTTCTTTATTTGAGATGTGTAGTTTACCCTAGCAGAAGAAGCAACTTTTGGAAGCCTTGGATCCACCAACCAGTAAACCCCAAGAATTTTTTCAGTCAAAAGAGGAAATCAGTGAAGCTAGTATCGGGGGAAAATCCAAATCCAAAACATTACCATTTTTTCTTACATTTGGATTTTTTAATCATAATGTGCACAATTGTTTGGTAGACTCTGGGGTATCTGCAAATCTTATGCCATTGTCGGTTTGTAAAAGGATAAATGGCCAACCCAATCCATCTATTGGAAATATTATACAATTGGACAGAACAACCGTGAAGGTGGTAGGATAAATGGAAGATGTGTTGATATGTTTAGATGACGACGAAAGGGTGTTCCAATTTATAAAAATTATGGTAGTAGACATCCCTGAGGCCTATGGACTGATTTTGAGCCGAGACTGGTCTGCGAAACTAGATGGATATTTTGCAACTGACTAGTCCCATTTGTGGTTGTCTTATCAAGGCTGTCAGAATCAGATAAAAGTAATGAGGGAACTGCATATGAGACACAATGCGACACTATTGGAAGGGAAGTATGAGCCAATAAATTTTGCACAACCAGTTTTGGGAAATTATTTCATTGAATTGGAACCGGGAAATTACCAAGCCGAGGACGCTCATAATGGATCAAATACACATCCAAAACTCCTTCAGTTCTTGCGGGATGATAAAATTGATTGTAACATAGTTAGCTTAGTCCCAGATGTAGAAAGTAGGAATACTTCAGTAGAATTAGCGGATAGGTTTTGGGTATTATATTTTGATGGTTCAAAAACTCAGGAAGGATCAGGATCTAGCTATATCCTGATGGATCCAGAAAACAATAAACATTTTCTTTCTTGTAGATTAGAATTTGAATGCACAAATAACACAACCGAATATGAGGCATTAATACAAGGATTAAAGAAGGCAATTGAACTCAAGGTTAAAAATTTAAAAGTCTATGGAGATTCTGAAATTATTGTTAAACAAGTTCGAAATACAATCCATTGTTTATCACCACATTTGAAAGGTTATCAAAATGAAGTTTGGGATCTTCTAGTGAATTTCGATGCATTTAATATAGTTTCAATTCCTAGGCTAAAAAATGTAGCAGCTGATTTATTAGTTACTTCCGTTGCCAGGCTTGTTCCTACAAATAATCGATGTTCCATTGAATTGATTTTCAGGCCTGCTGTACCAGACAACATCACTAATCTAAGAGTTTTTTATGACGAACCACAAATCTTAGAATTTCTAACAAATAATGAGAATTTCAAAGGGGCTATAATCGATGATGAGGAACATCAAGCAAATATTCGAAGTGGAAATTTCATACCCAAAGGATTTAGAACTTTGGAACGAATGTTCGATCTGAATAACAAGTTTAGAAGACCAGCTAATGTCAAAACGCATAGTTCATTGATGCAATTTGAGCTGGTAAATTAGGGGTCAAGAAGTTGAGCGTAAATATGTAAGCTTGGGAAAGTGCTGCTCACTTGGAGAAAGAAACAAATTCACTAGCTTGTTTAAACAGTACAAAGATGTCTTTGCTTGGACATATGAAGATCTTAAGACGTATGAATGCATTATAGAACATGTTGTTCCAATTAAATTGAGAGTCAAGCCATTCCAACAGCCATTAAGAAAGATGCATCCCAAGTTGGAACCTTTGATTCAAAGTGAAGTGAAGAGGCCGCTTGATGCAAGAATTATTTTCATAGTCAGACACTCGGAATGGGTTTCGAATTTGGTATCAATGAGAAAAAAGTCTGGTGAGATTAGAATTTGTGTGGACTTCAGAAACTTGAATCGTGCCTCCGATAAAGATAACTACCAAGTCCCTCCCATGGAACAGATATTCCAGATGGTCTCAGAATCAGAATCATTCTCCCTACTAGATGGTTTCTCAGGCTACAACCAAGTGTTGGTAGCAGAAGAAGACAAACTGAAGACCACTTTTAGAACTAAATGGGGGACTTTTGCGTATAGAAGGATTCCCTTTGGTCTTATAAATGCTAGAGAAACTTTCCAACGGGCAATGGACATAGCTTTCCGTGGTTTGATTGGCCGCAGCGTAGTAGTCTATTTGGATGATGTTACAATTTTCTCCAAGAAATGAGAAGAGCATACTTCTCATCTAAAGCAAATTTTTTCTCACTTTCGTAAATATGGCATCTCCTTAAATCCGAAGAAGAGTGTTTTTTCCGTATTAGACGGAAAGCTACTGGGTCACATAATTTCTAAGAAAGGGATCTCCATAGACCCAGAAAGGATTAAAACTATAGCTCAGATCCCTTTGCCCCACAATAAGAAAGGAATGCAATCTTTTATGGGGACCATAAACTTTGTGTGAAGGTTTGTGCCTAATTTTTCTCAGATAGTCAAACCTTTGCAACAAATTATTAAGCAAAGTGCTCAGTTTAAATGGACCAACTTAGAGAAAGGAGCATTCGACAAGATTAAAACGGAGATAGCTCATGTGCCTTCTCTCAAAAGTCCATATTTCAAGAACGATTTCATCTTATACACTTTTACTTTAGAAAACTCGCTAGCAGCAGTGCTTACGTAGAAACAAGAAGTGGGGGGATGAGTACCAAAGTTATTGTGCCTCACCCGACAATCTGAAATCTTTTTGTATAAAAGGAGTTAGGAGAGAGAAAAGCAAATTGGGTCACATCCTTGCAGGAGTATGACTTGGAATTTAAACCAACAACTATTGTCAAAGGACAAGAACTTTGTAAACTAATGGCTGAAAGTCAAAACAATGAAGAAAATGACTGGAAAAATGAAACTGAATTGCATATGATAGATGTGTGCCCCATATTTACAGCCCCATGATCATGGCATAGAGATTTAGTACATTATATCCAACAAGGTTACTTTCCTTAACATTGGAATTCCAAATAGAGAAGGGAATTGCGCTTAAATTCTGCATCTTATCAGATAATTGACGGAGTGCTATTCATAAAAAAATTATGATGGAGTATTTATTAGATGCTTGGAACGAGAAGACACCGCCAAGGTAGTTAAAGAATTGCATGATGGGCCTGCTGGAGGTCATTTTTCAGGAGACACTATATCACACAAAATTTTGAGGGCTTGATACTATTGATCGACTTTGTTTAAAGACTCTCATGCTTATGTAATAAAATGTGATACATGCCAGAGGAGCGGTGGAAGACAGCGAAAGCAACTGGGCCTTTGCAACCAGTAATTATTTCGGAACCATTTGAGAAATGGGGAATTGATATTATTGGAGAGATCAATCCCAATTATTCATTACAACACATGTAAATCCTCACGGCCATGGATTATTTTACTAGATGGCTAGAGGCAATCCCGTTACAGAAAGTAAACGAAGATGCGGTTATGGATTTCTTACAAGACCATATTATGACCAGGTTTGGGGTTCCAATTTCCCTGGTTTTTTATAATGCATCTTATTTTTTATCAATCAATCTTACTGCAATTTCTAATGATAAATGAATTAAATTACATTATTCTGCTAACTCTTATCCACAAGGTAATGGGTTAGCTTAGTCTACTAATAAAAATATCATTAGGATTCTAAAGAAAACAATCATAGAAAATCAAATAAATTGACATATAGCTCTTCCTAATGCACTTTGGGCCGATAGAGTTATACCCAAGAACTCCTTAGGTGTGTCACCCTATACCTTAGTTTACAGAAAGGAAGCTATCCTACCTCCTAACATTTTATTGCCTTCCTCTCAATTAGCCCAAGCATCTAGAGGGTCTAATAGTGAGGTTTTACAAGCCCGAATCAATACTCTGCTAAAATTAGAAGAGTCTAGATCCAAGTCTAAGGAAAGGTTCAAGCACCATCAAGAAATTGTGAAAAGATGGTTTGACAAGCACAAGAATGGAAATAGAGAGTTTGAGGTAGGAGATTTGGTTCTGAAATGGGATCACCCACATGACGAAAAGGGAAAGCACGCTAAGTTTCAACATCTATGGATAGGCCCATTTCATATTACAGAAAAGTTAGCCCCCTCGACTTACAAGTTACAGGATTTGCAAGGGTGGGAAGATAATCTGTCAGTTAATGGTTTGGTTCTCAAACCTTATTTTACTTGATGCTTTTGATTTTTCTTTCCTGTACATAAATAAACCTTTTTTATTTTGTTTAAATTTGTTCCTTAGTTAGTTTTGCTTTATTTATGATTTTCTTTGTTTGCAACTGATTTATTTTTTTTATTTGCTGCCATTTCAGTTTTTTGAATAAACTAGCACAACCTTTGGTGTCAGAGAATATTAGAATTTTGGGAAAACTGCAAATATTTTGACTGAAAAGCTGCTTATCAGATGTACATGTATCATAATAAAAATTCTTTAAGTTGATAGACTATTTGAAGGGAGGGTATGAACACATTGAATTCATGTTTAACCCCTATCAAATAATTGAGGTAAGAATAGTCTAGAATACTATTTTGGGGCTCAATCCACTTCACATTAAAATATGTCCTAGGAAGCTAAAGACAATGGACCCACGGAAAGGAAGCAGGATGGACAAGTGTATGGTATTTAAAATGATCCCATGCCACAAATAAAATCCAAAAGGATTAAAAGAGTCAAATTCCCCAAAAAGAAATAAGATATCAAAAGACATACTGAATAAAATCAGTAAATGGATAAGATTGCTCAAGAGGTTCTTCTTTGTCCATGAGCTGAACACAAACCATCTCTCACAAAAAAGGACAATATGGATAGAAGAACCTAAAATAATTTTCAAATGAACGGAGCAATCCGGGAAGACTCAAAAGGAAAAAAGTCCAAAAGCATCAAAAGAATGCAAAAGGCATGGGAATGAGGAACAACCGAATATGTCTGTCCATACTCTGTTACGATCCTATGGTGTCTGAGCTATAAGCAACTGAATGTAAAAGTAAATGAACCCCATATTTTTTGGCCTCGAAATAGTTATCGAGACTTTGAGAACTTGATTACCTTGCCCTAGTGGACCGTAATCAATGTTAAAATTCTAAAAAAACCCTAGAAAGGTCTGCACATCTTAAAGAAATCTTGAAAAGTTTAGAATGAAGTGATTGAACAGAATACCATAAAGAGGTTTTGATCTTAAAAGTCAATTTTTTCATAGATATGTGTTTGCCAACTAGTCTCCAATTGTTGTTGTCACAAATACCTCCTCAAAAAAATTTGCATTTTTTAGGACCCGCTTTAAAATCCTAGTTTTGCTTCTTAGGCATTTTAAGTTTAAAATCCAGCATTTATGGTTCGATTTTATCATGCGAAAGTCTCAAGTTTTTGGTTTTATACTAAGGTGGAATATTTTCTTTTGACCCGCTATAGAGGATAGTTTTTCAAGTTTAGAGCCTCTATGACGGATGACTTTTCAGTTTCATGCCTCAATAACTGGTGAAGTTTCACTTTGAATATCAGGAGTGCTCCCGATTCTTTGTCCCGCTACGACGGATGGTTTCTCAGGTCCACGACCGCTATGATGGCTGATCTTTTGGTTTATATTCCGTTTGATTTAAATGAAGCCGCTACAATGGGGGTTTTCATTTCCTTAACCGTCATCGGGTTAGTTGTCCGCTACATCAGAAGTTCTTTTTGTTTAGTGCCGCAACGGCGGGTGAGATGTTATGTTGAGAATCAGAACTTCATCTGATTTTTATGCCCCACCTTGTCGGATGATTCATTATCTTTTTGCTACTACGACGAGCATGTGTGCAAGTTTATTATCAAAACTTGTTCTGATTTTTTGAGACCCGCTGTGGCGGATGGCTTTCCCTTTTGCTGCTGCAACGACATATAAATTTCCTCGTCAATGACCCGATCCTCATCAGGCCTGCTTGGGCAGAGAAAATTTAGTCTTAGAGCCGCTATGGTGGCTGTCGTCCATATTTTCTTGCCGATTTTATCTTGACCGCCAAGCCACAAAGGGAATGCGAGTGTATTATTGAGTCTTAAGCTGATGGTTTTGGCTGTGTTGGGCTTTATCATGCCACCATTTCTGGGGTTGTTCTTACTTTGACTTATTAGTAACCACCCGATACGATGTGTTTGGAGCCAACGGTGTTTGAGTCTTGCACATGCGGGTGTAAATTCTCTCACCTACCACTCTTAATTGATTTTAACCCATGAAATGTCTATTTATATGCCATTGGAAAGCAGTTTTTACCACTATTTGTTTTACGGTGAGCTTTTGCGAGTTATCCCATTCGAGATTTCGTATTATTAGTGGAAATCACCTGTGGAGCTCACGTGGCACATCCTCACCAAGCATCTATGACTGTGTGTCCAGTCTCTCATCTGCCAAGTAAGGTTTTCCCCTCACCTTGTGTTGGTTTGGCAATTTAATTGTAATTTCCGAGCTATTAGTTGTTGGTTTGGTAAGAAAAGGTGGGTAGGTTTTTTTTAGGGTAAAAGACGTTCTCCCCTTACAATTTTAGGTTTCGACGTTGCCTTTTAGGTTTTAAAATCACCCTAGACACATTCTCTGTTCTTAGAAACTCACTAGTCTTATCAGAGGCATTTTTTACCTTCAGACCAGTTAGATCATGATGAGTCTTCAGAAGCCCGAGCTTTTCGCCTGCATGGAGCTTACCTGGTTCTCGTTGTTGGGTGTAAATAGAAGCTGTGTTTTCTCTATTTCTAGTAATCCTTTTAGGTTTTGGGTATGGTATAGCATTTCCTTGCTACGAGATGTTGAGCTGCGTGTTTTGGGCCTATGGCAGCATCGCTTGCAAACTGTAAGCTGTGAAGTTTGTGTCTATGGGTAGAGGGGTTTCACATGCCTGGGTTTATTTCTCGTTTTATTTGTAAAACCAGAGATGTCCTAGTCGAACTCGTTGTGTCTCAAGGTTTCCATTACCAAAGTTTTCCCTCGCTACACTAAGTTTGTGTTCCCTGTCCTGATGGATGACAATGACGGGGTAAGGCAGGTTGCTAGTTATGTTTCAGAAGTAGTGTTCCTAGCATTTCATGATATGCAGAGTTTTGTTAAAAAATATGAAATGTTGAAACAAATTTTATGTTATTTGTAGTCATAGCTCATGCCGAACAACATGACAAAGAAAAGGAAAAAGAAGGCAAAGATCATAGAGTATGACTCAGATATAGAAGGCTCCCCCACACAAAGGGTGGAATTGATCTCTGAATATACCAAGTCAATCACAAGGGTGTAACCTGAATTTAAATGGGGCCAAATATACCACATGCTTGTAGAAAAAAGGGTTCCAGAGGCAGGGTTGGAGGACCTAGCCCTATACGACAACATACTAAGGCCTGGAATCACCAAAGTGGCTACTAGGATAGAACTGTTTCCTTGTGTCGAGGTCATCAGATGGATTCTTCCCATAGTGGATTCAGTAAGAAAAATAATGAACAATGTGGAGGACAAAGAATTTGCATCCTTCACACTAGCGTTTATTGTAAAAGCATACAACCTAACTACCTCAGAAATTAGTATGACAACCGAATGGGTAAAAAATTTAAAATTTGATTGCATCGGTACAACCAAGATGATGGCAGCAGAGGGGAAGACATTTAGAAACAAGCAGTCCAGGGAGTACGAGACTTCTAATTTACGCACCCCATACAGAATGGTAGTGCTGATGCTGAATAGGATTTTCGGCAGGGCTGGTGGTAGAACCTACAAGTTTGGATGGATCCCACTGATATACTATGTTGCCATGAAAGGAACAATTTTCAATTGGGATGATATAGTGGCCAATAGCCTATCCACTACCATTACTGCAGCCCAAGAAGGATTACACCAAAGGAAATCTAAATTTTACATGGGATCCTTTTTGATAGATTGCATACTTTTCCTCCACCCATTTGAAAGGCTAAACTGCACATGGAAGGGAGGGAAATCCCCTATCTATACAACCTATCAGATATTGTGGGGACACAAGTACCACAATTACTATAATGTGATCTGTGAAGAGTTCCTAATACCTTTATACCAGCTAATTTTATTAGAAGAGTACAAGTGCTTAACTAAGGGATCCTTGGAGTCGATCAAGGAATTCAGAGATTACTTATTCTCTGAAGAAGGCACATACCTCAGGATATATGGGGGCACTAAAGCACCTTCATTACTGCCCAAATATGCTACAGACTACATAGTTCATAAGGAAGTTGTAAGACAACTTTTCTTGGATGGCTATGGAAGCCACTTATTTGATCTTAAGAAATCTATGTTCCCACTACTATCGTTTTATGTAGGGAGTTATAAGTTCATTGGAGTCAAGAATGCTCCAGAATTTGTTAAATAACTGGAGAGCTTTCATTTCAGAGAAAAAATCTTTCACAAGCATGACTCACAGGGAAAAATTGCAACCCACCGAGCACTCCTTAAGGTAAATTTTGAATATAGAAATGTGTGTCGCATGAGAAATTTAAGTAAATGACTAAGAAAGAAAACCACAATAGACAGAGAGAAAAGCAGTAGCAGCAGTCTCCCAGAATCAAAGAGTCAAGAAGAAGAAGCAGCGAGGAAAACAAAAGAAGATACTGCACACAGATTGGAAGAGGGAGCGAGAAAGCTTTTAGCTGAAGAAGACCAAAGGGAGAAAGGAGAAGAAGAGGCTGCCAAAAAAAGAAAGAGGAGGTTATCCTGGAAAATATTACAAAGATAGAAAAATATATCATTCAAGAAACTCACAATCTAGACCACAATATACAAGATCAAGAAAGAACCACAAAATAACAAAGAAAGAAAGATCAAGAGGACCTGGGTGGTGAAAATTAGGGACAAAGTCCTACTCGGATAATCCGAAGGATATGCCATCCACTTCCAGAAATATACTCACTGAAGGAGATCTCCCCATGGTTGAACTTGGATTAGTGCCATATACCCCATCTAAACAACATGAAGTTGCATCTTGGAAGATGTGTATTTCGATCCCAAAAGGAAATCCATAGTATGGAAAACTAAGAATACTTTAAAGATGGGAACTAAACCTGGGATCACCACAGTAACCGAGAAGACGGTCATGAAAAATGTAGAATAATATCCCAAGCAAATGGCCTCCATGGGTGTTGCAACTGCCACTACAAATGCTCATAATATTAGCAAGCTTACTGAAACCATTGATCAGTATAAAGGAAATATGGCAGAGATGAAAGAAGTTCTAAGAAAGGAGGAAAGAGTAGGCCGAGAGTCTAAAATAAAATACGAGGCTACTCTTTTAGATTATGAAAAGATTCAACAAGATTACCAAATCATGGGGAAGAAAGGGATAATTTGAAATATTCAAACATGATTCTCAATAGGGAAAAGTAGAAGTTAGAGAGCAAGGTAGCAGAAATGGAATTTCATAAATCAGCAGCTGATCAGCAGGAAAAGGAGCACAGAGTTCAAATCTCAAAACTTGAAGAGCATAAGAGTTTCTTGGAAGTTTGTTTTAAGGCAACCAACAAAAGGAAAACAAACATAGAACCTCTAAGAGAGCATGCTATCTTACTTAGAAGGAAAATCTATCAAGTGCAGGTCAAGTTGGTGGAAGAAGCTATTCAGGTCAAGCAAGCTGAAGACCGACTGTAGGAAATCTCAACAGTGGCTACCACATTCAAGGAAAGAACCCAGGACATTTTTGAGATCCTACAAGGCCAGCTAACATGGTTAGAAAAAAATACAGAGCTCCCAGAAAACATGCCTGAAAAATGTCCGGAACAATTGCATATCGAATGTGATATTGTAAATTTCAGCAGTAGGACTGCTGAGAGGTTGATAGAGGCAGTGGAAAAGAAAACAGACGAGTGTGCAGAATTCTTCAGGAAGATGCTGAAAATTCACAACAAATGTTTTAATCCTTCAGTACAAAGTCTACAGGAATTTCTAGAACATGAATAACACTTAAAACAGCTGAATGATAAGCTACAAGAAGATGAGTTGAATATTCAGCTGGTTAAAGGTTTGGATGCAAAAGTGATAAAGAGTTTAGTGGCCCAAGAAGTAGTTAGTGACTGTCTACTTGAGGATTTGCTGAGAGTGACGCCTGCAAGAGTATCAGACATAAAAGGCCAGCTGGCCAAACATGAGGCCACGGTCAAATTTCTAGAGCCCACAAAGTTCGAGACAATTGCCTCAGATGGTTCAGCCTGGAAACAATTCGTAGATAGTTTGACTAGGTCCACTTGAGTAGTTTGTATTATTCACACATGGACATATTTGTAATATTTTGTATTTAATTTTTTGAGCACTACAGACAAAATTTATGTAACCAAAGGATAAGGAAGCCCAAAGGGCATGAGACCAAAGGTCATTTTGGAAATGTATAAATATAGTTAGGAGTGAATGAAAGAGGGACTTTTCTATATTTCTTATGTGAATGACTTGTTGTAAGAACTACATCTTGTTATAATAAAGAGGATCAAAATTATGCTAGAGAAGGAGCTGTTTAAGTTTCAAATGCATGTTGTGTATATGGCTGGATGGAACTATTTATGCTTTAGCTTAATACACAAATCTGTGAGATCGTTCTCACTTCTAGACTATTCTTATGTTTTGAATGATTTCATTTCCTTGTTATGAATCTTATGCAACAAATGAGTAATGAATGTTTTAACAAACAATGAGCTATCTCTTGTTAATGTTTCCTGTTGTGTTTATGTATTCCGAATTGATCAGCTATCTGTAATAATCCATGCACAAAATATGTAGTACATTACTCATATAAATAATAATATTGCTCCCTGGGAATAGGTTATATAGTTTAGAGTAGTTGTTAGTTGATTTCTGTAGTTTGGGGACAAAGGGGATAAGACGGGAGGTAAGAACCTACGCATCACATTGTGAAGCCTTTGTTTCATGTTAATTTTCATTTAAACTAGGCACTTGCATATCGTTTATATAAACATAAAATACATAAATAGTGGGCCAAGCCGCAACTGGTAAATAGAATAAAAACTTTTATTTAATCTTACGGTAGCCGGGCCATTAACCAGACAGATTCCCCATACCAAATGATAAGCGATCTATTTGGGAACGGTTATTGGGGAGAATCCCTACTGTCGGTACCTGGTATTTTTCCAGGCCTCAACAAGAGGATACGGGAAATCAGCAGGACCGTCACTCAGAACTAGAAGATGATACACCAAATATATCATTAGCCGCCATTACAGGGATATCTCAACCACAAACCGTGAAGCTGAAGGGAGATATACAAAACAATAATGTCTCGATTCTCATAGATACTGGAAGTACCCATAACTTTATTAATGTTAATCTTTCTAAGATATTGAACTTGTTTGTTTTCCCAGTGCCTAACATGAAGGTTATGGTAGAAGATGGAAAGAAGGTTGAAAATGTCACAATGTTAAATTACAAATGCAAGAGTATAACATAGATTCTGACTTCTTTGCAGTACCTCTGGGAGGATTGTATTGGGATTCCAATGGTTGCAAACATTGGGTACTTACGTCGTTACCATCGAGAAAAATTCATCAAGTTCAAATGGCTAGGAAAAAAGTACAAATTGTATGGTTTCCAACCACCCCAAACTCAATTGGTTACATCACATCAGATGGAAAGGATAATTTGAAAAGGAGCAACTGCTTACATAATTCAATGTCAAGAGATGGAGTTGCTAACATGTGAAAGAGATGACTGTAAACCACTAGAGATATAATATATACTCCAAAAATACCACAAGGTGTTCCAAGAGCTTCTGATGGATCTCCCACCAAACAGGAAGATTGAGCACATAATCAAGATAGAACCAGGGGTAAAACTTGTCAATATCAAACCGTACAGATATCCACATCACCATAAACCAGAGATTGAAAGGTTAACCCAATATTTGCTAAAATGTGGAGTCATTTCAAAGAGCATAAGTCCTTATGCAGCTCCAGTAGTGCTAGTTTGAAAGAAGGATGTATCTTCCAGGTTGTGAGATCAAGGTATTTCCAAATCAGGGTTACATTAGAAGATGTAGCAAAAACTATTTTTCCGTACTCATGAGGGCCATTATGAGTTCAAGGTAATGCCTTTTGGTTTAACTAATGCTCCAACCACTTTTCAAGACGCAATGAAAGAAATGTTCCAACCATATTTGTGAAAGTTTGTATTAGTATTTTTTGGTGATATCCTCATATATAGAAAAACATGGAGAGAGAATATCCGACACTTAGATCAAGTACTCACCATCTTTGAAGAACATCATTTGTTTTGCAAAAAATTCAAAATGAAATTTTGGAAAAGAAGAAGTGGACTATATTGGCCATATAATATCGAAAGAAGGAGTCAAATTTGACCCATGTAATATCAAGGGAATCACTAAGTGGCCTAAAACATATAACATATCAAAATTAAGAGGATTTCTAGGCTTAATAGGATACTATCGAAGATTTGTGAAGAATTACGTTAATAAGATTGCCCCTCTAACATAATTATTGAAGAAAAAATCATTTCGATGGAATGATGAAGCTAAAAAATGTTTTGAGGCATTGAAAAACATTATTTTAGTCATCAACGACAGTATTGTCCACACCAGATTTCACAAAACCCTTTGCGGTGGAGTGTTATGATTTAGGACGTAGGATAGGAGCAGTCTTGATGCAAGAAGGTCACCCAATAGCATTCAAAATCCAAAAGCTCAATAATTGAGAGAGTTTGAAGTCCACATATGATAAGGAAATGATTGCCATTATACATGCACTAGAAAAATGGTGACAATACCATCTAGGGAGAAAAATATTGATAAGAACATACCACAATAGTCTTTCATATCTCCTACAACAAAAAACATTGTCAATTGAACAACAGAAATAGATAGAAAAATTTCTACTTTTGACATGGAGATACTACATAAGAGAGGAATGGAAAACGTAGTTGTTGATGCCCTTTCCTGAAAAAGATGAAGAATTCAAGGATTATGTGATCTCGGTTGCAGTTCAAGACTGGTTGGATGAAATCCGAGGTGAATATGCCAAGGACCCTGACACTTGTTCCTTAATCAATGATCCTAATCAAGGTCCAAAATGTGAATGGAGGAATGAAATCCTTTGGTACAAAGGAATAATTTACTTAATCCCAATTCCAAGTTTATTACCAAGGTGTTGATAGAATCTCATGATTCCCCGGCCGCAGGACATGTAGGATTTTTCAAAAATTACTACAATGCCATGCAATCCTTCTATTGGAAGGGGATGTATAAAGAAATTTAGAATTACTTTGTAGAGTGTGACACCTATCAAATAAACAAAAGAGAAAATGTCATGACTCCAGAGCTACTCCACCTGCTTCATATTTCAAACCGGAAGTGGGAGGAAATCTCCTTGAATTTTATTGAAGGGTTACCCTTGTTTGAAGGAAAGCACAAAATCTTCATGGTAGTGGACAGATTAACGAAATATGCACATTTTACGGGTATTAAGAAAACTAACTCCAACAAAAAAATCACTGAAGTATTTTGTAAAAATATTTAAAAATTACATGGATTTCCAAAAATCATCGTTAGTGACAGAGATTCCAAATTCACAATCAATTTTTGGGAGGAATTCTGCAAACAATTTGGGATCACTCTTAACATGAGCCCATCCTATCATCCCAAACAGATGGACAAAAAAAGTTGTTAACAAATATTTGGAATCCTATCTTTGTAGTTTCATCACTGACAAGCAGAACAAATGGTTACAATGGTTACATCTTGTAGTATGGTGGTATAATTCCATCTATCATACGTCATCCAAAATGACGCCTTTCCAAGCATTGTATGTTTATGCACCTCCCAGATGGAAAGAACTCATTTAAGGTGATGCAAGATACCTGCCGTAAAAATTCAACTCCAATAAAATCAAATAGTGATGCAAGTACTCAAAAGATAATTTAACTATGACACAAAATCGTATGAAGTAGAAAGAATATGAGCATAAAACAAAATGATTTTGAATTCATAGATTGGGTATTTGTGAGACTTCAACCATATAAGCAATTGTCACATAAGAAACAAGGAAATAATAAATTGGATCCCAATTTTTATGGACCATGTCAAATTATCTAAAAGGTTAGCCTCTTAGCATATGAATTGAAGTTACCAGATAAGAGTGGAATTCACAACCGTTTTTCATGTCTCGAATCTTAAAAAATTATTGGGTCAACATCAAACGGATCAGACAACAATTCTGACCTTGGATGAAGAAGGGAAGCTCATTTTAGAGCTAGAAGTTATCATTAATATAAGAGAAATAAGACTATGTTCATGAATAATCAAAGACTTCCTTACTAAGTGGAAGAATTTCCCAAAGGAAGATGCTTCCTGGAAAGCAGTGGAATGTATATTCCAAAATATATATTTTATTTACTGAATTGATGATTTTTACAAAGAGTACAGTGTGGCTTTATACAAATCAAGGATCAAAATTAAATGATGTGACCTATCAAGCGTTCATTAATAAATAACATTTACTAACTAAGTAACTAAACTATGTGATCTGAAAATTTTAAGCTGGGAGTGTTGAGGAGTGAATGGTGAACGAAAGAGGACGATGGAAACAGAGCTCACGAGGCTCTGTGACTGACGGAGAATGGTTTGGGCCCTGCAAGACACGGATCGACAAACTGCATGCCCTGGAAAAGCGACAGAGCTGCATTGCGGCATATTGGAGAGAAAAAGTGAAGCACGATGGATCCCATGGGGGGGCATCCCATCCCCTCCTAGGTCGAAGCCCTGGAAAATAGAGAGGTAAACCCTCATACAGTAGCAGATTCAAAAATTGCTAACAATAGAAAAGAGGAGGAAAAAAAACAACAGAAAGGACCAACCTTCATGGAAAACACATCAAAATGCATCCCAAAAGCAAAGGCAACCCACACCATGCAGATGCACACGGAAGGCCTCCAAGCACACATTCAACACATGAAATACCACACTCTCATCGGTAAATTTGTTGGTATATGGCCCTCAGAGAAATCCCTATTGTGGTGGATCAATGTTACTTGGAAACCCCAAGCACACTTTGATCTACACTTAGGATAAAAAGGATTCTTTACAGTGGTTTTTTTTTAATCTTGAGGACAAAAATGAATCTTTGAGGGAGGGCCATACTTTTTCAACTCAGTCGGCCTCTTTCTAAAACCCGAAAATGAGAGATTCATCCCAGAGAAGGAAGATCTCACCTTCATCCCGATATGGATCATGCTATACTCCCTCCACTTGGAGTACTGGCATGAGAGCATTATGAAGGATCTAGGAAACACAATAGGAGAATTTGTAAAGATAACAGAGAAAAAATAATAATGATATGCACCTCTTGTGTTCATATCTATGTCTATGTGAATATAATGAAGGACTTACCAGAAGGGATCAACCTAACTTGGTATGATGAGGATTGGTTCCAATCCTTCGACTATGAATGAATACCCTTCATATGTAGGTGTTGTCATGAGCATGGACACTTGTTCAGGAAATTCCCAGAGAATAACCCAAACAATCAACAGAAGGGAAAGGATGTCAAATATGCAGATGGATTCACCAAGGTGGATGGGAAAAAAAGGACAACAAAGAGGAGTCAAGGGCCAAAGGTAAACAAAAACACCATCTCCACTAACACATTTGATGCTCTGCAATCAGAAATAGTGCAAGACACCCCAAAGAATGAATATCAGCGCCCTGAAGATCCATCCAGCCCCAACAACACTATGGAAGCAGACAAAGGAGGAAAGAAACTATCCCCAGAATCAAGCCGTGAAATGGCCCCCGATGAAGGAAGATCAAGCCGAGAAATGGACCCGATGAAGGAAGATCAAGACGAGATGGAAATTAGAGATATGGATCTAGATGGACTGGAGAAAGTGGTTAAAGATCTAGAATAAGGAGTTATCCCATCCCAACAGGTGGTCCTACTCAAGGAGGCCATCATCAAAACCATGAAAGCTAAAACCCTAAGGGTAGGGATTGAAAACCCTGGTGCAAAAATAAATGAAACCATCAAAAAAGCAAGCAATGAAAGGAGGGGAAGAAGAAGTAATCAGCAAAGGATCAAGAATATTGGGGAGAAATTGGTTTCTTCTGGGAAATTTCCAACCATAGATGCCGCTTTCTACCTACCCTGCAAGACTTCTCAATGAAATTCACAACTTGGAACATTAGAGGCTGCAGTGAACCTCAGAAAAAAATGACTGTTGTGTAGGAAAATAGCACCTGAAAATCCTATGGTTGTGTTCATTCAGGAAACCAAATGCACTAAATAATATTTCAAAAACACCATGACAAAAGTTTGGAAAGGTTGTGACTCCATTGCTATCGATGCCAATGGAGCTGTTGGAGGCCTTGGAATCATATGGAACCCTATGGAAATACAACTCACCAATTTCTTGGAAACCTGATACACGATCTCTGTGGACTTCCACATCCTTGGGAAAAGCCTCAGGGGCATCATAACCAATGTCTCAGGACCCTTCTCACTTGCACCAAAGAAATCCTTCATTCACTCTCTGAAAAAACTAAGTCAATGGGTCGGGAAAAAAAATTGGATCCTAGGAGGAGACTTCAACCTCATTTGCAATCTTAGGGAGAAAAAAGGAGGAATTCACTCCCTAAGTCCTGCTAAAATGGACTTCGGCACCTTGATCAACGTGCTTGCTATGATAGGCATAAGCATAGCCAAAACCCTTTTCACCTAGAACAACAAGTGCTTGGGGAACAGGCACATCGCTTCAATACTAGATCACTTCCTAATATTGGAATCCATACTCTCTGGAGGCACAAACATATCATCTCTCATTCTCCTAACCGCAAGCTTAGATAACTGGCCTGTCAGTCTCCACTGGGATAGAATAGGAGAGCACCTAAGGAGACCCTTCAGATTCGAGAAATTATGGCTAGCACACCCCGACTTTCATCCTCTTTTGCAACAGTGGTGTAGTGAATTCCAGCCTCCCGCATGCACTCTCATGTATAAATTCCAACAAAAGTTGAAATTCATTAAAGAGAAAGTTAAAATTTGGAATAAGGAGCATTTCATAAACATTTAGTTAGAAAATAAGCAAATCGAAATCCAACTAGAGACCATACAAAGAACCATCACGAAAGAAGGGTACAGTGACTCCTTAAAAAAAGAGGAAAAAGACATACTAGAAGCCTTGGAAGCTAGATATTTACAAGAGGAAATCCTATGGAAAACCAAATCCAAGAATATTTGGCTCAGGGAAGGGGACAAAAACTCGTATTTCTTCTTCAAATCCACCCTTCAACATAGGCAATCCAACATAATTGTTAGCATAAAAAGTGACAATGGAATCGAGGTTGAGAATCAAGAGGATCTTGAGTCTACTCTCACCAATCACTTCAAACATCTCATTAAAGAGCTCTACATAGACAGAGAAGAATAAAGGAGGTAAATCCTTGCTAATATCCCCTTCCTGGTCACCCAAGAACAAAATGAACTCATTCTTCGGCCCATTGAGATGGATGAGCTGGAAAAAGCAGTCAAGCAACTCAAAAACGACAAATCACCTGGACTAGACGGCTTCAAAATGAATTTATTCCATGCATGTTGGTGCACCATCAAGGAAGATGTCCTTGATATCATTGAAGACTCCCGGAAAATTGGTAGAATCTTGAAATATTTCAATGCCACATTCCTCACTCTGATCCCCAAAGAAAATGGAGTAGACTCTACTGGTAAGTTTCGACCCATAGCTTTATGCAATGTAATTTTCAAAATCATAACCAAAACCATCGCCAACAAGATCAACTTTCTTCTACCCACCCTCATAACCAATGAGAAATCTGGATATGTTGAGGGCAGGAAAATGTTGGATAGCATCATCCTCTCTCATGAGATAATCCATTCTCTCAAAGCCACCAAAAAGGCTGGTATGTTAATCAAGTTGGACTTATCAAAATCCTTTGACAAGCTTAACTAGGACTTCATGAAGAAGATGCTAATTACGTTCGGCTTCTGCAATCATTGGGTCAACTAGATCAACACCCTTGTCTCCACCTCCTTCTTCTCTATTCTTGTAAACGAAACTCCTTCTAAAACCTTTATACCTTCTCGTGAGATCATACAAGGAGACCTTCTCTCCCCCTTCCTTTTTTTCCTCATGATGGAAATTCTGGGACGTATTCTCAAGGCCAAAGTCCAGAAACATCAGCTCAAATGCCTCACGCCCTACTTGGACTTAGAGCCTCAAACTCATCATCAAATTGTAGACGATACCATGCTAAAGGGAAGTTCCTCTATTTAGGAAGCCAAAATCCTCAAAAACAGTCTCAATACCTTCCTCTCATCCAGTGGACTAGATAACAATAAAGAGAAATCTCAAGTCTACTTTTTCAACACCTATTGGATCACCAAGCGAAACATCCTCAACATACTGAAATTCACTGAGGGATCTCTACCTTCCAAATACCTAGGCACACCTATCACCAACTCCGTCACGAGAAAGATCTCCAGGAAATGCCTTCTGAATAGATTGAATCTAAAACTCAGCTGCTGAACCCATAGATACCTAAACCTTCCTTTCCATCTCATGCTTGTCAAATTCGTCCTGCAAACCATGCCCCCTCTATATTTTCTCCACTCTAGTCTCACTAAACTCCATTCTCAAAAATATCAAAGAACTGCAACACACTTTACTTTGGGGAGGTACTGAAAATCACAATAAATGGGATTTAGTAAACTAGAACACTCTATGTACTCCAAAGATTGATGGAGGTCTCGGCTTGATATTTCCTGACATCAGCAACTGAATCAACAATTCCAAGACCTGGTGGATATGGATAACGTATACCACGGAACCTTGGGCCCTTCTTTGGCATGCCAAATATGCTCCCTCCTAGACCAAACAAGATCTCATTCATTTCAACTCTGACGTCAAAGGCTTGCATATTTGGAACTCGTCCCAAAGCAATTGGAGGCTCATACAAAATGACAAACTTTGGGAGGTGAGGATTGGGAATACAACTAATATTCTATAGGACTATTGGAACCAACAATGACCGTTAAGAGAAGAGCACAATCTATGAACTCTACAGTAACAATTGATGCTCAGAAATGCATCCAAGATTAGTGATACGTGGCAAGAGAATTGCCTAGGAGAGCATTTTAGAAAATGGAAGAACTTTGAATGGTGGCAAGCTCTAAGACCCACAGAAGATATACAAGGATTTTGAGATGACCTCCAAACCAGGAAGATCATAATACATCAGGATAATGAAAAAATAAGACGGGTCATGTCGCAGACTGGTAATTTCATCATGAAGGAAGCAATTGCCATTCTCACCAACGCAGGCAATGACGGCCACAATCCCAAGTGGAAAAATATTTGGAAGGCCAACCATTGGCCCAAAGTATCTACTTTCATTTGGATTTTGTTGTGTAGATGCATTCTAACTTGGGAGAATCTGCAAAGGAAAGGAAGCATAGGACCCTCTTGGTGCTACCTATGTAAAGCCAACGAATAAACCATTGATCACCTCTTGGATGAGTGCCAGTTCGCTGACAAAACTTGGGAAGAGGGGGAAAGACTATTCAGAAAATATGTCAGAGTTAAGGGCCGCCCAGAACTAACTATAACAAATTGGCCTCACCAACCCTACAACATCATGCTCCTAAATAGAATCTGGGAATTATTAGGATTCGTAGTCTGGGAACTATGGGTAGAACGGAACAATAGAATTTTCAACAATCAAAGCATAAGCGAAGAGGAGGTTTGGACTATACTAAAGAGACAGAACATGGAGACATTAAATCTATCACCTTGGAAAGACAAAGACCTGTTGTTGCTGCAACAATTACCGCAATTTTATTTTTTTGCATTTTTTAGGGCCCCCCCTTTAAATTTTAGCTTTTTTTCTACTTAGCCATTGTTTAGCTTTGAAGTCCATCATCCATGATTTATCTGCACCCTGAGTAAATTCAAAGGATTGGTTTTTGCACTAAGTTTGAAATATTTTTATCTGCAACGACGGATGAATCTTCATGTTTGATCTGCAACAGTGGATGAGTTTCAATGTCTATCGGATGCAACAGATGAATTTCAATTTTGACCTGCTATGGCGAATGATTGTTTAAGTTTGAGCCACAACAGTGGATGGTTTTCAGGTGCTTTGTTTGGTTTTTTTAATCCGCTCCATAGAAAGCTTTTTGAGATGTTGGCCACAACAACGGATGGATTTTCATGTTGATTGTCGAAACTTTTTTCGATTCTCTTCGACCCGCTACGTCGGATGATTGTCTAATTTTTTTCCGCAACGACAAAAAGGTTAATATTTCTCCCTTTGACTTTTACCATTTGATCTTTTCATTTATTTTCGGCCCACTACGACGGAGAGTTCTCAAGTTCTTTGCTGCCGTAGCGGATGTATTTCGAAGTTTTCATTCAATGATTGTTTTTTTTGCCAAAGTCGCAGATGAATTGTTGAGGCCTGGCTGCAACCTGCGGCGGAGTCTTGCCTTTAAATCTAGTCTCTTCCGGTGGGTGGTTGAGTTGGAGATGAGCCGATAATAGTGGTAGAGTCCTGATCTCTGAGCCACCATTGTCAGGTGTTTTCTGACCTTACCTATCATTTGTTCTTTCGATGCATTGTGTTCTTGGTGCCAACGATGTTTGTTTCATGTGTGCAGTATAAAGTTTCACCAACCACATTTAAGGTTCTCCCCTTTGTTAAACATATATGTAGCTGTTTTGGGGAGTATGGGGTTATCTTTGGATTGTGGGAATTGGATTTGGTAAAATTTGGTTTTTTCCTATTCCGGATGTCGTTTACCAGCGTTGGATACTCGTTGCGTTTGGGAGGCCACCAGCTGGAGCTCACACATTTTCTTAGTCACTGCATCTATAGCAGCCTTCAAGCTCGGCTTGCCAAGTAGGATCGGAGCCTTTGTTTTCTTTTGGTTGGTAGGATGAAAGAAGTTGTGACCTGTCGTCGTTTGATGAGTCATGTGATTTAGGGTTGGATGTATTTGTTTTGTTTTAAAAGAGCCCCTCCTCAACCCTTGTATGTTTTGCATCTGCCTAATTTGACCTAGCTCACTTGGGTTTTATTCTTTACCTGCTCATGTCTATCCCTACCCAAGCCATGTGCTGCCCTATCGTTTCCATACATTTCTCTCACAGCACTCATGCATGATGATGAATCCTGAGTGGCCCAAGATTTTCGTCGGCCTTTTCCTAATCTGTTTCTTGCTTCTGTGCGATGATAGAAGTTGCGTTCATCTAAGTCATGAGAGCTATGTATTTTTTGGGTTTATTTTACCTTATCGCCTTGCAGAGGGATTTTGTCCCTGGTGGGTGAAGCTCAGTCATTGTCGCGTTTTGGCCTCTGTTTTTCTATGCGCAAACCATAAATCTCATACGGGAATAATGCGTAGGGTGTTCAATGATGGTTATGCATGGAGAACTTGTCTATGATGTAGGGCAGTGGTTACAGTCGAGGTAATTTGGACAGATCTTTCTTGTGGGCTTGGGTTTGTTGGGTTCCAATCTCCCTAGGGTCTATTTCATTCTCTTAGAGCTTGTCGTAGGTGTATGTGGATGATGTGCAAATTTTTTTGAACTAAAGAGTCGTGGGTGGAAATAATATGGTAAACATACTGGTTAAGCTTGTTCCACTAATAGACATAAGGGTTTCCTTATATGCTTTGAATATTTTGCTGCATTTTTCATTTCTTATATGTATGACATGTGTTTCTGACTAAAGAGTGCTAAGACAGTTTATTGTTTGATGCAGGCTCAGTTTGTACCAGACACCATGCCTGAAAAAGCCAAGAAGAAAGACAAGATTCTCGATGATGAATCAGATGCAGAAATCACACTCACACCAAAGGTGGAGATAATATACGAAGATACCAAATCTGTCACTGGAACTGAACCTGAATTTAAATGGGGTCAGATCTATCACATGCTCATAGAGAAAAAGGTTCCAGAGGCAGGATTGGAATATTTAGTCTTGTATGATAACATCTTGAAATCAGGAATCACCAAAGTGTCCAAAAGACCAGAGCTTTTTCCTTGTCCTGAGGTCATTGGATGGATTCTATCCAAATTTGATGCAAGGGGGGTGATCATGTACAATGTTGAGGATAAAGGATTTGCCTCCTTCACACCTACATTCATAGCAAAAGCGTACAGCTTGTCACCTTCAGAAGTCAGCATGACAACCAGTTGGGTAAAAGGCCTGACTCTTGACTACAGTGGAGTGGCAAAGAAGATGGTAGCTGAAGGAAAGACTTTCAGGCATAAGGTATCCAGGGAATATGAAACTGCCCATTTGTATACCCCATACAGGATACTAGTTCTGATGCTAAATAGGATTTTCGAGAGAGACGATGGAAGGTTTTATAAGTTTGTATAGATTCCACTTATATACCATGTAACCATGATGGGGATAGTTTTCAATTGGGCTGACATAGTAGCAAATAGTTTGTCTTCCTGCATAACTGCATCCCAAGAAGGATTGCATCAACGAAAATCCGTGTTTTATATGGGATATTTTCTGGTTGACTGCATACTTTTTTTTCATCCTTTTGAGAAGCTCAACTGCAAATGGAAAGAAGGAAAATCTGATATTTATGCAACAGATCAGATATTGTGGGCTCACAAATACCACAGTCATTACAAGCTGATTTATGAGAAGTTTCTAATGCCCCTATACCAATTAGTATTCCTAGAGGAGTGTAAGTTCCTGTCTCAAGGTGCTTTAGAATCTATAAAGGAGTTTGGAGACTACTTATTTTGTGAAGAAGGCACCTATTTGAGGATGTATGGGGGGACCAAAGCACCCTTATTGCTTCCCAAATACACTACATATTATATAGTACATAAAGAATATGTGAGACAACTCTTCTTGAATGGCTTTGGGAGTTATTTGTTCGACCTAAAAAAGGTTATTTTCCCACCACTACCCTTCTGTGTAGGAATGTATAAATTTTCTAAAGTTAGGAGTGCGCCTGAGTTATTGAAAGAACTAGAAATATTTCATTTCGGTGAAAAGAGCTTTCACATGAATGAATCCCAAGGTAAGGTTGCAGCACACCGTGCGCTCCTAAAAGTGAACTTCAAGTACATCGATCATATAGATAAGGACGAAGAAGTATATCAAAATATTTGTAATATGACCACCCTGAACAAGCGACGTAGAAGGAAGATCATAGTATCTGGAGATAAGGGTAGTAGCAGCAGTAATCCAGAAAAGAAGGGACATGAAGAATAAGCTCCACGAAAAGTAAACGAAGAAACATCACGTAGACTAGCAGAAGGTTCTAAGAAACGGTTGGCCGAAGAGGCCAACCGGGAGAAAGAAGAAAGGAAGCTACAAAGCGAGCAAAGGAAGAAGAAGAACACGTCCAGAAAGAAGAAGCCATCAAGGAGAAAATTGCAGAGGTAGAGAGATCAATAGCTGAGGAAGCATGAAATCAAGAAGAGGATACAGAGGAGCGAAGAAAGAAAGATCAAGAAGATATAAATAATGAGAATCAGGAACAAAGTCTTGCTCAGAACAATACAGAAATCCTCCCTAACACCTCGGGCAATATCCATACAGGAGGACATCTCCTAATGGTTGAATTGGGTTTGGTGCCATTTACTCCATGAAAGTAGCATGAAGGTGCAAAATTAGAGGATGTATTCTTTGATCCCAAGAGGAAATCCATTGTATGGAGGAACAAGAAAACATTGAAGATAGGTACTCATCCTGAATTTACCACCGTGACCGAGAAAATAGTTGTAAAGGATGTAGAAGAAGATCCGGTGCAGATGGCCTCATTGGGTGTTGTAACTACACAAGTAAACGCCTATAACATTAGTAAGTTTAAGGAAACTGTGGATCAGTATAAAGATAGAATGGCACAGATGAAGGAGACCTTGAGGAAGGAAGAGAGAGTGGGCCGGGAATCAAAGAGAAAGTATGATGCTACACTTTAAGACTTAGAGAAACTTCAGTAGGACTACCAGATTCTGGAGGAAGAAAAGGATGCTTTGAAACTGTCACACACTATCCTTGATGGAGAGAAGTAGGATTTAAAAATAAAGATGGCAGACATGGAAGTACAAAATTCCATCGATGACAAGCATGCAGAGGAATCTAAAGTTCGGATTACAAAACTTGAAGCACATAATAGCTCCTTAGAGGTATTATTGAAAGAAGAAAATGAAAGAAAAATGGATATAACACCTCTCAGAGAGCATGCTCTTTTGCTCAAGAATAAGATATATCAACTACAGGTGAAGTTAGCAGAGGAGGTCTATGGGATCAAGCAAGTAGAATCCCGATTACAGGAGATCTCAGTGATTGCTACAGAGTTCAAGACAATGACCCAGGAGATTGCAGAAACCATACAGTGGCAATTGACCTAGTTAGAGACAAATAAATAGCTTCTAGAAAACACACCTATGAAGAATCCAAAGAAGTTGTAGATTGAACACGATATTATAAATTTTAGTAGCAAAGTTGCTGAGAGATTAATAGTGCCAGTCGAGAAGTCTAAGGAGAAATGTGCAGAATTATACAAGAAGGTACTTACAACTCACAATAAATGCCATACATCTTCATAAAAAAGGCTGCAGGATTTTCTAGCTCATGAAGAGCACTTGAAGTACGTGCAGGATAGGCTCCAAGAGGATGAACTCAATATACATTTGGTTATAGGCTTTAATGAAAAGGTGATTAAAAGTTTGGTGGTTCAGGTTGTAGTTAGTAATTGCCTGCTGGAGGATCATCTTAGAGTAACTCCACCAAGGGTAGTGAACATAAAAACCCAGCTGACCAAGCATGAAGTCAGAGTCATATTTTTGGAACTAACAGATTTTGAGACCATAACTGCAGATGTTGTGGCATGAAAACAGTTCATTAATGAGTTGACTGGGACCACTTGATTGGTTTTGTTTTATCTACACATGGCAATTTTATTGAAGTATTTTGTATTTATTTTATTTCACTAGTGAGCACACTAGGAGACAAACATTTTGTAACCAAAAGGGTAGGAATCCCAAAGGGCAGGGAAGAAAAAGAGTCATTTTTGCAAATGTATAAATATTGGTAGAGTCGAATAGAAGAAGGACTTTTCTAGCTCTCATACGCTAAATGATTTTTGTAAGAAGAACTATTTCTTGTTATAATAAAGAGGATGAAAATTTTGCTGGAGAAGGGGCTGCCTGAGTTTCAAAAGCATGTTGTGTAGACTACTGAATAAAGAATTATTTCTATTTTAGCGTGCTATACAAATTTGTGAGATCGTTCTAACCGTTGAACTATTTCTATGTTATCAATGATTGCATTTTCATGTCATAAATCTTATGCAGTAAATGAGTAATGAATGCTTTAACTTCACAGAGTTATCTCTGTGTTATCTTGTCTGTTGTATTTATGTATTATGAATTTATCAACTATCTGTAAAACTCTTTGTGCAGAAAATGCAGTATATTGCTCATATGAATAATAATATTGCTCCCCAGGGATAGGTTAGATAGATTAGATTAGATTAGATTAGATTAGTTGTTCTTTTCTTTCGGTGATTTAGGAACAAAGGGGATAAGATAGGAGATAAGAACCTACGCATCATAGGTTGAGGTCTTTGTTCCTTGATCACTTGCTTTTAATCTAGGATCTTGCATATCATTTATAAAACATAAAAAAATCATATAAACGGTGGACCGGGCCACAACCGGTAAAATAGATTTAAAACTTTACTTTAATTCTACGGTATTCGGGCTGCTAACCAGATGGATTCCCCACACCAAACGATAAATGATCTATTTGGGAACGATTAATGGGGAGGATCCCTACTATCAGTACCTGGGATTTTCTAGGAATCAACAGTTTTGGTTTTAGAAGGAGGGCCGCTAGTGCATGGCTGGGAGAGGACACTCATTTGCCCGAAACTATTCCACCAGTGACAACCCTGAAACTAGTTTTTCTAAAGAACGAGTAAACCCGAAAACTGTCGACCACTTTTACCAAGTTCCTTTTGAAGTAGTTGATAATTTCTAGAGATACACAAGGTCGTATGCGAAGAAGCTTGGGGGATTACATGCAATCCTTGAATTACCGAGAAGAAGAGCAATAAAAAACCACCCACTTATACAGAAGATTCAGTGTTGGTAGGGAATTTGGAAGAATTGGTGAACTTATCCTTATAGGAAATTGACCAACCGCTTAATCAGTTGGGACCAGATTCCCTATATTGTTCACCTTTGAAATCACCTTGGAACTCTCCACCTCAATCTCCTCGTAGAATCATGGCTGGAAATGTAAATGCAAATCAACCTGTGAATCCAAATGATAATCATCCCCCACCAATACCAGCTTGGATAGCCAGAATACCACTCAACCTGACTCCATTGAATTCTTTGCCCCCGAATCCTGAAAAGTCATTACCTAAACTTGATCTGGGAGAAGGAATTTATGTGGACGATCACTTCCAAAGTTTCTTCTTAGCTTTAGAGCTTTTAGCAGTAGATCTTGATGATGTAGTATGTAGATTATTTCCACATACTTTTAAAGCTAAGGAATCATCATGGTATTTCAGCTTACCAACAAATTCAATTACAAACTGGGATACTTTTAAAAGATTGTTTAAAGGAAAGTTTGGTAGCCAAAGAACTACTGCCACTTTGATGAAAAAATTACTTGCTCTAAGGATGGATAAGAAAGAGAAAGTGAAATATTTTATCCAAAGATTTGTTGAACATTTAAACAATTTCAGTGCCACCATAAATTTTGTTGAAGAAACTTTAATCGAGTATTATACCTCAGCATTATCCCATGACATAGCAATGTTTGTTAAGAGATCAATGAAGCCTACTTTGGTAGAAACTTATGAAGAAGCTGTAAAGATATAGGATGATCTTGAAAGTATAAACAAACATTGTGTAGAACCAGAGATAAGGAATTTTGGTAGCAAGAAACCATTATTGTTCACCAGACCCAAAGAGGAACATTCTAATGAATTAGAAGGTGTAATCAAGATGGTACATAAATTATCCAATATTATTGTCGACCTTGAGAAGGAGAAAGAATCCAAGAAGCAATTCAAGCCTTATTATAAAAGAAGAGAAGAAAGTGGTCCCTCTCAACCACCTATGCACAATCCTTCTATTATGAATTTCATTGAAGTTGGAATGGATAATTTTAGCACATTTCATCAACAACCACATTCTGAAAATAACTTCCCACAATAGGTTAACTCCATGACGTTGGTTATGAATTAATTACTATACTCTAAATTAACAGAGCCTGCAATCGAAGAGGAAAAGGCTCATGAACCAGAGAAGGAACCTAAGGAAACTACCATGGTTCTATGGGATTGTATGTCCATGTTGGGTTTGGAACAAGAAGAACCGACTGAGGAAATAAAACTGTCAGCTGCAAATGTCACAACAAGAAGCAATGAGCCACTGATTGAGGATAACAAATTATTGCCCAAAATTAAGAGAATTCGGGAAAATATCAAGAAAATCAGAAATAATACTCAAACCCCACATGTACCTAATTTAGTCATAACGAGGCAGAATGTTCCCACAAATAGTAAACCTGTGAAGGCTACAGAGGGTAAGGTAGAAAGTGTCAAAAGAAGTTCAACAGAGTATGAAATGGGGTATGATATAATAGAGGACATCAAGAAGACCAAGGAAAATATTT
The DNA here is from genome assembly GCA_001517045.1 of Pseudotsuga menziesii. Taxonomy (NCBI): domain Eukaryota; kingdom Viridiplantae; phylum Streptophyta; class Pinopsida; order Pinales; family Pinaceae; genus Pseudotsuga; species Pseudotsuga menziesii. The sequence goes on along the minus strand of LPNX010242320.1, from coordinate 672,427 downwards.
CTTTGTTTTAAATGTGTAACTTACCCCAACAGAGGAAAAAGCTCTTGGAATCCTTTGATGCACCAGCCAGTTAGAGGAAGAGATCAGGGAAGCAAGTATTGGGGGGGAATCCCAATCCATAACATTACCATTTCTACTTACCTTTGAGATCTTTAATCACAATGTGCACAACTATCCAGTAGATTCTGGAGCATTTGCAAATGTTATGCCTCTTTCAATCTATAAAGGATAAATGGGAAACCCACGCCTTCTTCAGGAAAAATCATCCAGTTGGATAGAAAAACAGTGAAGGTGGTGGGAGAGATGAAGGATGTATTGATAAGACTAGCTATAGACGAAAGAGTGTGGAAATTTATAAACATTATGGTAGTGGACATACCAAAGGCATATGGACTAATTTTGAGCATGGAATGGTTTGCAAAACTTGATGGGTACTTTGCTAGTGACTGGTCACACTTGTGGTTTCCTTATAACAACTGTCAGAACCATATTAAAGTGATGAGGGAACCACATATGAAGTATAACGTGACACAATTAGAAGGAAAAATTGAGCCTGTAAATTTTTCACATTCAGTTTTGGGTAATTATTTTATTAAGCTTGAACCGGGAAATTATCAAGCAAAAGAAGCCAATGACGAATTAAATACATAGCCTAAACTCCCTCAGTTTTCATGGATTGATAAGATTGACTGTAACATAGTTAAATTAGTCTTAGATGTAGAAAGTAGCACTAGTTATGTAGAGTTAGAAGATAGGTTTTGGGTGTTATACTTTGATGGTTCTAAAACTCATGAAGGATCAGGAGCTGGATGTATCCTGATTGATCTAGAAAATAATAAATATTTTATTTTTTGTAGATTAGAATTTGAATGTACTAATAATACAGCCGAGTATGAAGCATTAATACAGGGCTTAAAGAAGGCAATTGAATTCAAAGTAAAAAATTTAAAGGTTTATGGTGATTCTGAAATTATTGTTAAACATGTTCGAAATACAATTCATTGTTTATCACTGCATTTAAAGGGCTATCAAAATGAAGTTTGGGACCTCCTAACGAATTTTTATGCATTTAATATTATTGCAATTCCTAGGTTGAAAAATGCAGCAGCTGACTTGTTAGCTACTTCAGCTGCAAGGCTTGCTCCTACTAATAATAGATGTTCAATTGAATTGATTTTTAGGCCTGTTGTACCAGACAACCTCACAAATCTAAGAGTATTCGACGACGATCCACAGATATTGGAGTTTCTAACTAATGATGAGAATTTCAAAGATTCCATAATTGATGACGAAGAACATCAAGCAAATCTTCAAAATGAGAATTTCGTATGTAAAGGAGTCAGGAGGCCAGCTAATGTCAAAATACACAGTTCATCTATTCAATTTGAATAGGTGAATCTTGGGATAGAAGCCGAACCCAAGTCTTTGAACTCGGGGAAATGCTGCTCATCGGGTGAAAGAAGAAAATTCATTAGTTTGTTTCAATAGTATAAAGATGTCCTTGCTTGGACTTATGAAGATATTAAGACTTATGACACCCGCATCATCCAGCATGTGATTCCAATTAAACCAGGAGTCAAACCATTTCAACAGCCATTAAGGAAGATGCATCCAAAATTAGAACCCCTAATTCAAAATGAAGTGAAGGCGCTACTTGATGTGAAAAGTATATTCATAGTTACACACTCGGAATGGGTTACGAATTTGGTACTAGTAAGGAAAAAGTCTGGTGAGATAAGATTTTGTGTAGATTTGAGAAATTTGAATCGTGCCTCAGATAAGGATTATTATCCAGTCATGCCAATGGAGCAGATATTGCAGATGGTTTCAGGCTCCGAATTGTTCTCTTTGTTAGACGAGTTTTCAGGCTACAACCGAGTGTTGGTAGCAAAACCAGATAGGCTGAAGACCACCTTTAGAACAAAATGGGGGATTTTTGCATACCGAAGAATGCCTTTTGGTCTCATTAATGCTGGAGAAACTTTCCAAAGGGCGATGGACATATATTTCCGCGGTTTGATTGGCCACAACATGGTAGTCTACTTGGATGACGTTACAGTTTTCTCCAAGAGGATAGAAGAACACATGTTTCATCTAAAACAGATTTTTAATCGCTATCGAAAATATGGTATTTCCTTGAATCCGAAGAAATTCGTTTTCGCACTGTTGGAAGGAAAGCTATTGGGTCATATAATTTCCAAGAGGGGGATCTCCATAGACTTGGAGAGGATTGAAGCTATAGCACAGATCCCCTTACCCCATAATAAGAAAGGAATGCAACCTTTCATGGGGACGATTAATTTTGTGCCAAGGTTTGTGCCCAATTTTGCTCAAATAGTCAATCCTTTGCAACAGATAGTGAATCAAAGTGTATAGTTTAAATGGATCGATATCGAAAAGGTGGCGTTTAACAAAATCAAAGCAGAAATAGCCCATGCACCTTCCCTCAAAATTCCCGATTTTGAGAAATATTTCATTTTATACACTTCTGCTTCGGATAACTCGCTAGCAGCAGTGCTTACGTAGAAGGAAGAAGGGGAGTTGAGTACCCCATATCATTCATGAGCACTGGTTTACAAGGTGTTGAGTTGAATTACCCCGCTATTGATAAACAAGCATGCGCAGTTTTTAAGGTAGTAAAATAATTCAGACCATACATCCTTAAGAACATAACCAAAGTGATTGTTCCTCACCCGACAGTTCGAACTCTTTTTGTGCAGAAATAATTAGGAAAGAGGAGAGGAAATTGGGTAACAACCTTACAAGAATATGACTTAGAATTTAAACCAGCCACTATCATCAAAGGGAAAGGACTTTGCAAACTAATGGCTGGAAGTCAAGATAATGAAGATGATGATTGAGAGAATGAAGCTGAATTGCATATGATAGATATGTGTCTTGTATTCACAGCCCCAGAATCTTGGTACCGAGATTTGGTATACTATCTCCAACCGGGATATTTACCTGAACACTGAAATTCTAAACAAAGGAGAGCATTACACTTGAAGTTAGCATCTTATCAGATAATTAACGGAGTTCTTTTTAGAAAGAACTACAATGGAGTATTTTTGAGGTGTTTGGAACAAGAATATGCATCTAAGTTCATTAAACAATTGCATGATGGCCCTGCTGGAGGTCATTTTTCAAGAGATACTACAGCGCATAAAATTCTAAGGGTTGGATATTATTGGCCGACTTTGTTTAAGGACGCTCATGCGTACGTTAGGAAGTGTGACACTTTCCAAAAAAGCAGCAGGAGACACGCAAAGGCTATTGGGCCATTACAACCAGTCATTGTTTCTAAACCATTCGGGCAATGGGGAATTGATATTATTGGAGAAATCAATCCAAACTCTTCATTGCAGCACAAGTACATCCTCACAACCACAAACTATTTTACAAGATGGGTTGAAGAGATCCCGCTATGAAAATTGAACGAAGATGCAGTCATAGATTTCTTACAAGACCATATTATGACCAAGTTTGGGGTAGGAATTTCCCTAGTTTTTGATAATGCATCTTACTTTTCGTCAATTAAACTTACTGCATTCACTAATGCGAAAGGGATGAAATTACATTATTTCTCTAGCTATTATCCACAAGGTAATATATTGGATGAATCAACTAATAAAAATCTCATTAGAATTTTAAAGAAAACTATCATAGAAAACCAGAGAAACTAGCATATAGCTCTTCCTAATACACTATGTGTCGATTGGGTCACACCCAATAATTCCTTAGGTGTGTCACCTTATACCTTATTTTATGGAAAGGAAGATATTTTACCCCGTAAAATTTTGTTGCCTTCTTCTCAATCAGCCCAAGCATCCAAAGGATCTAGTAGTGAAATTTTACAGGCCCGAATCAATACTTTGTTGAAATTAGAAGAGTCTAGATCTAAGTTTAAGGAAAGGTTTAAACACCAACAAGAAATTGTGAAAAGATGGTTTGACAAGCACAAGTCCAGAAATAAATATTTTGAAGTTGGAGATTTGGTTCTGAAGTGGGATCACCCACATGATGAAAAGGGAAATCATACTAAGTTTCAACAGTTGTGGTTAGGCCCATTTCATATTGCAGAAAAGCTAGGCCCCTCGACATACAAGTTACAGGATTTACAGGGGTGGGAAGATAATTTGCTAGTAAATGGTTTGGTTCTTAAGCATTACTTCACTTAATGCCTCTGAAGTCTTTTGTAAATAAATAAACATTTTTTTTACTTTTATTTGTTTGCTTTCTTTTTGCATTTTTTTGTTTTTTATTTTTATATTTTCAGTTCTTCACTTTATTCGGTTTCTCTACAAAATAAGCCAGCTCAGCTTTTGGTGCTTAGGTAACAATGGAATTTAGACAAACTACAAATATTTGTAAACCAAAGAACTGCTCATTAGGCCTGATCCATGAATCGGTAAATGATGAGATTATTTAATTTGATAGACCATTGAAAGGAAGTTATTTTATGAACACATTGAAGTCTTATCTTTAAACCATGTTTAATAACTGAGGTTAGAGAGGTCTAGAATACTATTCTAAGGCTCCATCCACTTCACATTAATATCTGTCCTAGGAATCTTGCAACAAAAGACCCACAGAAAGGAAGTAGGATGGACAAGTGTATGGTATTTAAAATGATCTCATGCCACAAATCAAAGCCAAAATGCTTAAAAGAGTCAAAATTCCCCAGAAATAAAGTATGTATCAAAAGATATGAACAAAATTCGTAAGATAATGAGGTTGCTCGGAGGTTCTTCTCCATTCATGAGCTGAAAACAAATTATCACTCACACAAAAGGATACCATGGATTGAAGAACCTAAATAAAGTTTCAAATGAAAAGGAGCACTCCGGGAAGACTCATAGGACAAAAGTCTAAAAGCATCAAAAGAATGCAAAAGGCATGGGAATGAGGAACAAACAAATATCCTTGCCCACACTCTGTTATGATCCTATGGTGTCTCAGGCCAAAAGAAACCAAATGCAAAGGTAAATGAACCCCATGTTTTGGCCTCAGAAGAGTTATCAGGACTTAGAAAACCTGGTTACCCTATTCTATTGGACTACAATCAATGTTAAGTTCTAAATCTTACATTCCTGGAAAGGTCTGGACATCTTAAAGAAATATTGAAAATATTTGGGATGAGTTGGTCTAACAGAACACCATAAAGCAGTTTTTAGGTTTCAAAAATTAGTTTTCCCAGAGATCTGTGTTCACCAGCTAGTCGCCAACTGTTGCTGCTGCAACAATTACACCAATTTTTTTTTTTTGCATTTTTTAGGGCCCCCCTTTAAATTTTATCTTTTTTGCTACTTAGACATTTTTGATCTTTGAATTCCATCATCCATGATTTGTTTTCACCCTGAGTAAATTCAAAGGATTAGTTTTTGCACTAAGTGGGAAAGATTTTTTATCCGCAATGACAGATGAATCTTCATGTTTGATCCACAACGACGGATAAGTTTCAATGTCTATCCGATGTGGTGGACGAATTTCAATTTCGACCCGCTATGGTGAACGATTGTTTAAGTTTGAGCTGCAACAACGGATGATTTCCAGGCACTTTGTTTGGTTTGTTTTTATCCGCTTCATCAGAAGCTTTTTGAGATGTTGGCTGCAATGGCGGATGGTTTTTCATGTTGATTGTCGAAACTTTTTCCAATTCTCTTTGACCCGCTACGTCGAATGATTGTCTAATTTTTTGTCGCAATGGCGGAAAGGTTAAGATTTCCCCATTTGACTTTTACCATTTGATCTTTTCATTTGTTTTCGGCCCACTACGATGGAGAGTTATCAAGTTCTTCACCACCGTAGCAGATGTATTTCAAGTTTTTCATTCGATGATTTTTTTTATCGACGCCGCGGATGAATTGTTGAGCCCTGGCCGCAACCTACGGCAAAGTCTTGCCTTTAAATCCGGTCTCTTCTGGAAGGTGGTTTAGTCAAATACGAGCCGATAGTAGTGGCAAAGTCTCGACCTCGGAGCCATCGTTGTCGGGTGTTTTCTCACCTTACCTATTTTTTGGTCCTCCGATACGCTGTGTTCTTGGTGCCAATGACGTTTGTTTCACGCGTGTGATATAAAGTTTCACCAAGCGCATTTAAGATTCTCCCCTTTGTTAAACATATATAGAGCTGTTTGGGGGAGTATGGGGTTATCTTTGGATTGTGCTCATTGGAGTTGGTAAAATTTGGTTTTTTCCCGTTTTGGACGCCATTTACTAGCATTGGATACCTGTTGCGTTTGGGAGGCCGCCATCTAGAGCTTATGCGGTCGCTTTGTCACTGCATCTATAGTAGCCTTCAAGCTCAGCCTACCAAATAGGATCCGAGCCTTTTCTTTCTTTTGGTTGGTAGGATGGAATAATTTGTGACTGTCGTCTTTTAATGAGTCGTGTTAGTTAGGGTTGGCCGTATTCATTTTGTTTTAAAAGATCCCCTCCTCAACCCTTGTATGGCTTGCATCTGCCAGTTTGACCTAGCTCACTCAGGTTTTATTCTCTACCTACTCCTGTCTGTCCCTTCCCTAACCGTGTGCTGCCCTGCCATTTCCATATGTTTCTCTCACACCACTGGTGCGTGATGATGAATCCTGAGTAGCCCGATATTTTCACCGACATTTTCCTAACACGATCCTTGCGTCTATGCGATGATATAATTTGTGTGCCTCTGAGTCATGAGAGCTATGTAGTTTTTGGGTTTATTTTACCCTATCACCTTGCAGAGGGATTTTGGCCCTAGTGGGTGAAGCCAGGGCATTGCCGCATTTTGGCCTCTGTTTTGCTACCCACAAATCGTAAGTCTCATAGGGGAACAGTATGTAGGGTGTTCAATGATGTTTATGTCTGAAGACCTTGTCTATGTTGTAGGGCAGTGGTTACGGTCGAGGTAATTTGGACAATGCTTTTCTGCAGGCTTGGGTTTGCTGGCTTCCACTCTCCCTAGGGTCTGTTTCCTTCTCTTCACGCTTGCCATAGGTGTATGTGGATGATGTGCAGAGTTTGTTGCACTAAAGAGTCATGGGTGGAATAAACATGGTAAACATACTGGTTAAGATTGTTCCACTAACAGACATAAAGGTTTCCTTATATGCTTTGAATATTTTGTTGTGTTTTTCATTTTTGATATGTATGACATGTGTTTCTGACCGAAGGGTGCTAAGCTGGTTTATTGTTTGATGTAGGCTCAGTTTGTACCAGATACCATGCCTAAAAAAGGCAAGAAGAAAGCCAAGATTACTGATGATGAATCAGATGCAGAAATCACACTCACACCAAATGTGGAGATAATATACGAAGCTACCAAATCTGTCATTGAGATTGAACCTGAATTTAAATGGGGTCAGATCTATCACATGCTCAAGAAGAAAAAGGTTCCCAGGGAAGGATTGGAAGACCTAGACCAAGACTAGACATTTTCCCTATCCTGAGGTCATTGGATGGATTATGTCCAAAGTTATGCAAGGGGTATGATCATGTACAATGTTGAGGATAAAGGATTTTCCTCCACACCTGCATTCATAGAAAAAGCGTACAACTTCCCACCTTCAGAAGTCAGCATGAAAACCGACTGGGTAAAAGGCCTGACTCTTGACTATAGTGGAGTGGAAAATATGATGGTAGCCAAAGGAAAGACTTTCAGGCATAAGGAATCTCAGGAATCTGAAACTACCCATCTGTGTACCCCATACAGGATAGTAGTTCTGATGCTAAATAGGATTTTTGGCAGAGCCGACAGAAGGTTTTTTAAGTTTGGATGGATCCCACTTATATACCAGGTAACCATGATGGGGAAAATTGTCAATTGGGATGACATAGTAACAAATAGTTTGTCTTCCTGCATAACTGTAGCCCAAGAAGGAATGCATGAACGAAAATACAAGTTTTATTTGGGATCTTTCCTAGTAGACTGCATACTTTTTTTTCACCCTTTTGAGAAGATCAGCTGCAAATGGAAAGAAGCAAATCCCCTATTTATGCAACATATCAGATATTATGGGCTCACAAATACCACAGTCATTACAAGATGATTTGTGAGGAGTTTCTAATGCCCCTATACCAACTAGTTTTCCTAGAGGAGTGTAAGTCCGTGTCTAAAGGTGTTTTGGAATCTATAAAGGTGTTTGGAGACTACTTTTTTTCTAAAGAAGGAACCTATTTGAGGATGTATGGGGGGACCAAAGGACCCTTATTTCTTCCCAAATACGCCACAGATTATATAGTACATAAATAAGTTGTGTGACAACTATTCTTGAATGGATTTGGGAGTTATTTGTTCGACCTGAAAAAGGTTGTTTTCCCACCACTACCCTTATGTGTGGGAAGCTATAAGTTTTCTAAAGTTAACAGTGCACTTGAGTTCGTGAAAAAACTAGAAATCTTTCATTTCAGTGAAAAGAGCTTTCACAGGAATGATTCCCAAGGTAAGGTTGCAGCACACTGTGCGCTCCTAAAAGTGAAATTCGAGTACACCAATCATATAGATAAGGACGAGGAAGTATATCGGAATATTTTTAATATGAACGCTCTGAACAAGCGACGCAGAAGGAAGATCACATTGTTTGGAGGTAAGGAAAGTAGTAGCGGTAATCCAGAACAAAAGGGACAGGAAGAAGAAGCTGCACGGAAAGCAAAAGAAGAAACCGAACGTAGACTAGAAGAAGGTGCTAAGAAACTGTTGGCTGAAGAGGCCAAGCGGGAGAAAGAATAAGAGGAAGCTATGAAGTGAGGAAAGGAAGAAGAAGAACAGAGGCAAAAAGAAGAAGCCATCAAGGATAAAATTGCACAGGTAGAGAGATCAATAGCTGAGGAAGCACAAAATCAAGAAGAGGATACAGGGGAGCAAAGAAAGAAATATCAAGAAGATCTAAATAATGAGAATCAAGAACAAATAATTGCCCAGGAAAATATGTAAAACCTCCCTAACACCTCGGGAAGTATCCTTACAGGAGGACATTTCTCGATGTTTGAATTGGGGTTGGTACCATTTACTCCATCAAAGCAGCACGAAGTTGCAAAACTAGAGGATGTATTCTTTGATCCCAAGAGGAAATCCATTGTATGGAGGGTCAAGAAAACATTGAAGATAGGTACTGAGCCCGAAGTTATCACCATGACCGAGAAAATGATTGTAAAGGATGTAGAAGAAGATCTGGTGCATATGGCCTCATGGGGTGTTGCAACTGCACAGGTAAACACCTATAACATTAGTAAGATTAAGGAAACCGTGGATCAGTATAAAGATAGAATGGCACAGATGAAGGATACCTTGAGGAAGGAAGAGAGAGTGGGTCGGGAATCAAAGAGAAAGTATGATGCTACTATTTCAAACTTAGAGAAACTTCAGCAAGACTACCAGATTCTAAAGGAAGAAAAGGATGCTTTGAAACTGTCAAACACTATCCTCGATGGATAGAAGAATTATTTAGAAATAAATATGGCGGACATGGAAGTACATAAGTCCACCGATGATAAGCATGCAGAGGAATATAAAGTTTGGATTGCAAAACTTGAAGCACAAAATAGGTCCTTAGAGGTATTATTGAAAGCAACAAATGAAAGAAAAATGGATATAACACCTCTTAGATAGCATGCTCTTTCACTCAGGAATAAGATATATCAAGTACAGGTGAAGTTAGCAGAGGAGGTCTATGGGATCAAGAAAGTAGAAGCCCGATTATAGGATATCTCAGTGATTTCTACTGAGTTCAAGACAAGGACCTAGAAGATTGCAGAAACCATACAGGGGTAGTTGACCTGGTTAGAGACAAATAAAGAGCTTCCAAAAAACACACCTATGAAGAATCCAAAGAAGTTGCATATTGAACATGATATTATAAATTTTAGTAGCAAAGCTACTAAGAGATTAATAGTGCCAGTCGAGAAGACTGTGGAGAAATGTGCAGAATTCTACAAGAAGGTACTTATGACTCACAACTACTTACGGTCAGATTTTTGGAACCAACAGATTTTGAGACCATAACTACAAATTTTGTGGCATGGAAACAGTTCATTAATGAGCTGATTGGGCCCACTTGAGTGGTTTTTTTTATCTACATATGGCGATTTTATTGCAATATTTTTTATTTATTTTATTTCACTAGTGAGCACACTAGAAGACAAACATTTTGTAACCAAAAGTTGAGGAAGCCCAAAGGGAAGGGAAGAACAAGAGTCTTTTTTGCAAATGTATAATATTGGTAGAGTCAAATAGAAGAAGGACTTTTATATCTCTCATACGCTAAATTCTTTTTGTAAGAAGAACTATTTCTTGTTCTAATAAAGAGGATGGAAATTTTGTTGGAGAAGGGGTTGCCTGAGTTTCAAAAGCATGTTGTGTAGACTGTTGAATAAAGAACTATTTCTTTTTTAGCGTTCTATACAAATTTGTGAGATCGTTCTAACCGTTGAACTATTTTTGTGTTATCAATGATTTCATTTTCATGTTATGGATCTTATGCAGTAAATGATTAATGAATGCTTTAACTTCACATAGATATCTCTATGTTATCTTGTCTGATGTATTTATGTATTCTGAATTTATCAGCTATCTGTAAAATTATTTGTGCATAAAATGTAGTACATTACTCATATGAATAATAATCTTGCTCCCTTGGGATAGGTTAGATAGATTAGATTAGATTAGATTAGTTATTCTTTGCTTTCGGTGATTTAGGAACAAAGGGGATAAGACGGGAGGTAAGAACCTACGCATCACAGGTTGATGTCTTTGTTCCCTGATCATTTACATTTAATCTAGGCACTTGCATATCATTTATAAAACATAAAAAATCATATAAACGGTGGACCTAGACGCAATCAGTAAAATAGATTTAAAACTTTACTTTAATTCTACAGCAGCCAGGCCGCTAACCTGATGGATTCCCCAAACTAAATGATAAACGATCTATTTGGGAATGGTTATTGGGGAGAATTTCTATTGTCGGTACCTGGTATTTTCCAGGAAGTAACAAGGCCTAACACCTGCAGTAATGAAATGCAAATTCTGCATGACTGGGGAATCACCACCATTCTTGACTACATTGGCTTGACTAGAACAGAGACGATCCAAGTTAAATCCCCCATCTAGTGGCTTCCTCCCCCCCAAAATACTTACAAGCTCAAATTTGATGGAGACTCCAAAGGGAACCCAGGCCCTACGGGATTTGGAGGTGCCATTCGAAACAATGAAGGGAAAATTCTGGGAGGATTTTGGGGCTCTGTTGGCATCACTACAAACAATGCTGCTAAGTTGGAAGGACTGTTGGTTGGCCTCGAATGGGATATGGACATGAATTGGACACCCCTCATCCTAGAAGAAGACTCCCTCCTTATCATCAATATGGCCACCAGACTTCAGGCAGTTTCTATAGGCATCAAAGTGGCCAATAACTAGAGATTGGAAAGGAAGCTTGGAGCTCTTAACCTCATCCTTAGGGCCAACCCTGCACTCATTTTTCAGCATGTAAAAAGGAAAGCAAACAGGCTTGCGAAAACCATTTCCAATAAGGGATTTACCCAGAGTCCTACCATAAAGCACTCTCGTTTGGACGACATCATTCAACCCGAAGACAAGGTCAAATGGGATCAAATTGTGACACATGAATTTCCCACCCTGAATGTGGGTGTTCTTAGGACAACTGATGGAAAGGTGCAGATGACATCTATCGGGTGTCAAGTGCAGGGAGGGAGGCCTCAGGAGGAGCAAGAAAGTGGTGACATGGAAGGTACCACCCGACCCTACCCCTAGGAATAATATATGTAGCATAGTTAAAACACAAGAAGACGACTTCAAAGCTGCGATTCACCATAGTAAATATGTTCAACATATCACTGAGATAATGATGCAGATATTAACTCCAAACTAGGTGATCCGTCTAACAATCTGTGATGAGTATCCTTCCTCTGCATTGTTGAGGGATGAGCGCCGTTACCATTTGATGAAGTTCCATGCAGATCCGGTCAATCACAAGGCAAGACATGCCCCTCTCCCCTTGAGCCAGGCTACTAGTAGGTACGCCATGCCTAAAGACATATCTATCCTATGATAGTCAGATTGAAAGAGCGATAGCAGGGTTACAGCTTGGATATTGCTAGGAATTCAAGATAATAGACCCGATGGTCATAAATTTTCTTGCTGCCTCCTAAGTGCGAGCTATAAGAAGCTGACGATGAAGCTTCAGCATGCCACCAATGCTAAGTTGTGCCTGGGAAACATTATGCTCAGTTATTGTCTCATACTTGGGGTATCAATTCTTGAAGCCTTGAACCTGGAAGTGCAAAAATTAATTTTTGAATCCATCTACATTGTGCCTCAGCACCAACACACATTATACGACCTTAAGCACAAACCCCATCACCAGCACACCTTCAAGATGACTTCGGGAGGAGCTGGAAGTCAGGAGGTTGACTGGGAATCCCTCTTCCAAAAAGAAGCTCTTGCTCACATTTGCAATTCAATTGCAGCCATGGAGGATGAAATTTCCAATGAATTTAGGCTCAGACTGGGGCATGATATCACCATGTCCAACTATTGGAGGATGAAGTTTATCTTGGCCAAATCCATGAGCGAAAGAGAAATTTTCAGAGAGTGCATAAACCTCACAGTCGACACCTTCAAAGAGGATGCTGAGAAAGGGATAATTCACATGAAAATTATCATGCAACTCTCCGAGCCCCCTTTCAGCAAAGCAAATAAGGATGATAAGGATGTCAGTACCAGCAAAGCCCTAGAGGATGAGGTTGAATCCTCCAGGAGGTTTTATTTGCTTTGATTTGCTTTGTTTTGTCTTTCATGCTACCCACAAGTCTCTCCTCCTCTTATGTCAATTTCTTAAGTTGTAATGTGTTTTCAACCTTCAATGGTTGGGCATCAATAGTTATGTCTAGATGCTCAATATGGACCATTTTGCACACCTTCCTCAAGTGGTTCCATAGTCGTGGCTTGACTCCCTGTTTATGTGGCAAGCCTGATTATGTAACTCTCTTTTTAATATGAAATTGAAGGACCGTTTATCTTACTTACAAAAAAAAGTAACTAAACTATTTAGTTTTATTACAAGCCATCCCTCTCTGGAATACTTCGTCCATGAAGTATTGGTAAGGATGGGTGGCGTGAATGAAAATATTCATTCTCCCATGTAGCTTCATCATCTGGTAAGTTTATCCACTTGATAAGGTATTCATTGATTGATCTAGAGTGAAGTGTTATGGTTTTAATTTCTAAATTGCATTTATATGGTTAAAGCACTAATTTTCCTTCATCATGTAACATAGGAAATTTAGTTTGTATGTGAGTGGTTGAGCCCAATTTCTTCTTTGCATGACACATGGAAGATGTCATGTGTTTTTTCCTTTATTAGGGATGTCTAGAGAATATGCCACTTGTCCCACTCACTTTCGAACTTGATATGGACCATAGAAATTGGGTGCAAGTTTATGATTTTTGGAATTTTTTAGTGAATTTTGTTTGTATGGTTGAAGGCGAACAAACACCCAATCGCCCACTTCAAATTACCAATCGATTATGTTTTAATCTACTTGTTGTTTCATGTGGTTTCTTGCTTGTTTGAGATGGTTCTTCAAAATCAGGATGACCTCATCAGATGTCACCAGGTAATATCTTGCTACTAAAACTTTGAAATTGTTTATGACATATTCTCTTGCTGTAGGAGGTGGATACCTATATAAGGCTTCAAAATGTGACAATTTTATTGATGTATGATATGTAGTATTGTACCACCATTCTGCAAGGTATATCCATTGTACCCATTGAGTTTGTAGGTCGTTTACAAAATTCCTTAGGTATCCTTCAAGGGATTTGTTTACTACTTTATTTTGTCCATCTGTCTAGGGGTGGTACAAGGTACTCTTAGTTAATGAAGTCCCAACTTGGTGGACCAATTATTTCTAGAAGTTTATAGTAAATTTGGGCTCCCTGTCACTAACAATAACCTTGGGAAACCCATGGAGCTTAAATATATTCTTTGCATAACTATCTGCGACTTGGATTTCTTTTGCTTTGGATGAAATACTAATGAAATGAGAATACTTTGTTGATCTTTCAATGACTACAAATATACTATCCTTTCCTTCTGATGTAGGAAGGCCGGTGATAAAATCCATGGATACCTCATACCATTTTTGGGATGGAATATGAAGTGGTTGTAGGATACCAGGAGGAGCCACCGTTTCGAACTTCTTCCTTTGAAAAGTATCACATTCAGCCACATATTTTTGGATATCAGTCTTCATTCCCTTCCAAAATAAGGATTAGAGGATATTGTGGTATGTTTTAAGGAAACCAACATGGCCCCCTGTAGGGGAGTCATGGTTCTCTTTTAAGACTTGAGTTTTGAATTTTGATGAACTGGGTAAATATATTCTTTGTTTGTACCATAATATGTATTTTTCCCATGAATATTTGGATTTTGTTGATTTGTTGTTTTCAACTTCTTCAATTAGCTTCCTTGTCTCTGGGTCTTTCACATACTCAATTTGGATTTCTGAAATCCAGTCATGAACCGTTTATGGATATGGCACATAGTGAGGAATCACTCTCATGTTTTCTTGATAAGTTGTCTGCAACCCTATTATTCTTACCTTTTTTATACAAAATGTCGAAATTAAACACTTTGATTTTTCTTACCCATTTCTATTGTTTGGGAGAGATATTTTTTTGAATTAGAAAATACTTCAAGTTGTTGTTGTATGTTTTACCAGGAAATTTTTCCTTGAACAAATATTGCTTCCATTTAACAAGGGCACACATTATTGCCAACATTTCCTTGTCATATGTGGATTTTGTTTGCTCACTTGGTTTTAACTTTCGGCTTTCGAAATAAATGGGATGTTTAGCTTGCATGAGAACAACTCGTAAGCCTGTCCTTGAAGCATCACATTCAAGGATGAATGTCTTAGTAAAATCATGAGCTGCTAATACTGGTGTGGATATCATTAGGGATTTTAATTGTTCAAAACAAGTTTATGCATCCTTATCCCATCTAAAAGAATCCCTTTTTAATATTGATGTTAGGGTTGCTACAATTTGGGCGTAGTTGCGAACAAATATTATATGATAACATGTTAAACCCAAAAATCCTCTTAACGACGTAATTGAATTGGGGGAAACCACTCTGTGATCGCCATAATTTTTTGGGATCGACCTTAATGCCACCAGCTAAAACAATGTGTCCCAAATATTCTATTTCTTTTTTCTCGAAACTATATTTTTATTTTTTAGCATAAAATTTGCTTTCTTCTAGAAGCTGCAATATTGTTTCTACATGCTTGAGGTGCGAGTTCCAATTTTTACAATAAAAAAGGATATCATCAAAAAATACTAGCATGAACTTCCTTAGGTAAGGGAGAAACAAGTCATTCATTACTGCTTGAAATGTTGCCAGAGCATTGGATAATCCAAATGACATCACTCGAAATTCATATAAACCTTCGAGGGTGCAAAAAGTTGTTTTGGGGACATCTTCTTCTCAAACACAAATTTGGTAATATCATGATTTTAAGTCTAGTTTTGAAAAATACTTTGCACCATGTAGCTCATCCAATAGTTTGTCAACAAAGGGAATGGGGAATTTAACTTTTATGGTGGCTTTCTTTAATGCTCGATAATCAATGCAAAGTCTATACGATCCATATTTTTTTCCTAACGAGTATGAATAGTGCAGAGAAAGGACTCTTACTACGTGTGATTAATCCAGCGTATAATAGTTCCTGCACCAAATGTTCGATCTCTAATTTATTCCTGTGAGATTGTCTGTATGAATTTTTTCTAATTGGAGTTGATCCTGGCATCAACTCGATGATGTGATCCCTGGAACGTGGGGGCGGGAGACCATGAGGAGGGTTTTGGAAGATGTCACTATGTTTCCCCAAGAGTTGTTTTGATTCATGTGGATGAGTATTTTGTCTTTCCTCGGCTATCCTTTCCATATCATAACAGTGTAAGAAGAAGGATTGAGCTCCCCTTTTTATCATCTTTTCCATGTTATTGGATGCGAAAATTTGGGGAGGGGGCAGTTAATACTATAAATCTTATATGTCTTCCCATTTTTATAGAACCTTATAAATTGTTCTTGTAAGTTTAATCCATCTATCCTCGATGTTTCCAACCATTGTGCACATAAAACAATGTCAACCCCTATGATTGTCATAACATACATTGGTGATATTAGCTTGTAGTCCTTTATAATTAGTTCTACTTTATGGCATTTACCATTGCACGGTGTGGTCTTATTTCTTGGTATCGATACTTGGAAGCTAGCGGTAGGATAGATGAATATGTTTAATTGTTTTTTCTACCCTAGAGTCTATGAAGTTGTGTGTACTCCCACTATCGACCAACACCTTCACGTTAGTGTTCTTGATATGGCCAAAAAATTTGAGGGTTCAAGGTTGAGATATACCTGTCATTGCAACCACTAAGAGTGTTGGTGTGATGTTAGCCACCTCTTTACCAGTATCATCGCTATCTAACTCTGTTTTAGAGGAAAGTGCTTTACTTGATTCTTCATCATTATTGTCACTAGTATTACTTTTTTCACACAAGAATATATTCTTATTTTTACACTTATGTTTTGGATGCCAATTAGGAGTGGTATATAAATCGACGAACGTTGTGATTTTTTCTTTTCTTCAATTAATTTTTCTTTTTTATGGGATTGCTCCATGTCTTTGATGTCTAATAATTTTATCTTACTTTGAATACTTTGTTTCATCCCACCGATGGAAATTTGCAGGAGTCGTTCTTCAATTTTATCTTGGACACGAGTGGCCAGGAGCAATAGATTGCTAAAATATTTATCCACGGTTCCTTCTTGTTGTAAACGAGTGATATTGTTGTATATTTTGGTTTCTTACATGTCTTGAAATGATTTAAAGAATTTTTTTGAAGGTGTCCTAGTCTCTAACTAGTCTTCCTTCATTTCGTTGATTCCCACCATAAGAACCAATCACAATCGGTTTTATCCATGTACATTTCTGCAACATTTAATTTGTCATCATTGCCATATATATTGTACATTTTAAAAAAAATTTGATTTTCCTGATCCATCAAATATTGTCTCGATTATTTTCTCCATCGAATCTTGGTAAATTGATCTTGACCTTGTGAACGGCGATGTGGGTTGGGCCTGTATGTGAGTTATTGCTTCCTTTAACTTGGTCTCTTTGTGACTGAATTTCGAGCTTTAGGTCGTGAATGTCCTCCTCTTTTTGCTCAATCTTTTTCAATATTTTTCGAACTGGATCAACATCTGACTTTATGTAAGCATCCTTGTTCTCTGAGGGGTTTCTCTCCATATTTCGTGTAGTCATCTTGTTTAAATTTGGATTGGAGAGAATCTAACTATTAATATTAATTGCAATAATAATAATTTATTATTAAAAATAATAATAATAAATTTATTACAAAATTTTAATAGTTAAAAAAAATGTTGCAAGTAGTAAAACAAGGTTATGAAACCATGGGGAAAAAAAGCAGCAAGCAACACACGCGGAAGAGGGTGACATGCGACAGAGAGCAAGTGGAGGTGGTTGCTCGAGGGGTGGAGGGAGTGGAGGCAGGATTGGTGAGGGTGTTGCGCATGGGAGAATGGAATGAGTGGGTTGTGCACAAGGAATGGTGTGGGTGCACAAGGTGGAAGGAAGTGGAAGGGAGACTACACAAGAGTGGTGGGTGTGGGAGATAAGGGAGATGGACGTCGGGTAGCATAGGGATGAGAGGGAATGGATGGGTGTGTAGCAGGTGGGACGTAAGTGTGGGTGTGTAGCAGGTGGAATGTAGCATGTGGGATTTGCATAGGGAGTGTGGAAGGAGAGTAGTGGAAACAAGGGTTGGGATGAAAGGTGTCGTGTGGGATTGGTGAGTGGAGAGTGTGGAGAATGAAAATGGAGAATGGAGAATGGAGATTTTGCAGCTGAAGAAGAGATGAAAGATGAGGATTGAGAGAACATAGGAAACCCTAGGTTTGAAAGCTCTGATACCAACTTGGAATGTATATTCCAAAATATATATTTTATTTACTGAATTAGTGATTTTTACAAGGAGTACAATGTGTCTTTATACAAATCAAGGGTCACAATTAAATGATGTCACCTATCAAGGCGTTCATTAATAAGTAACAATTTACTAACTAAGTAACTAAAATATTTAGTTTATTACAAACAGAGAAGTTCATTCTGTCATTTCCTTGCTTTATGGACAAAGCATCTTAAAAGAAGAGGGCAATTTATATATAAATATATAAATAGAGAAAATAAATAACAAATAAATAAAAATATAATAATAATTTAAACTGGAATTGTATAATTAGATATACATTTTAATTAGTCATCAAAGAGTGTGACTTTATGAAAATTCACGCTCATACACCTGATAAAACATATATATGCGAGATTTCAAATTGTTTGTTTTTCCTGGAAAAAAATTTGTAACTTTATATCATCTTTTGAGAACAAAATTACATTCAGAATATACACAGTCCGTGTAGTTTAAGTAAAAATAAAAATAAAAACATAAAGTATGAATATATGCTGTAAATATATGCCGCTGAGGAGTCCCTCAATATAAAGTCTTCACAGAAAATTTGTTCATAATCCATCACAATGAAACCTGTGTTACCATGCCCCAAGTAAATGCATAGTCAAAACTGCCTTATCCATTCAACCCAGTGTTGAGCCTTGAGTCATATAAGGTGGATCATCACCTCCCAAAAAAAAAAGTATCAGATCAAATATATTCCTCAATATATCTAGAAGACACATAATTCTGATAGAGATAAGAAAAAAAAGGTATGATAATCATAAGCCAACCACCTTAGTGAAAGTTCGATGATAGTAATCATGAACAAATCCATCTAGGGACTCCCTAATCTTCCAACTGCCCACCTCCGTCTGTAAACCCGCCTTCGCAACCCTGTCTGCAAGCCTTTTATTCTCCCCATAAACATGTTGGCAATTGAAAGTATTATAAGTTTCAATCACATCCCTGATGGAAAATAAGATAGTTTCAAGTCTAATGTTCTGGCAGGTTTGAATTCCTTTGATCCGGTTGATCACGTTCATCGAATCCACATAAACATTGAGTGTTCTATACCCCTTTTTTGCTAAAAAAATTAGAAGAATTTTTAAACTTAGTAAATCAGCAATATTGTTGCTTCCATCCCCCAACACAACCATAAGATCAAAAAAATGGTGCTCAGATAAATATAAGATAGCCCCACCCCCGCAGATATTATTTTCGTATGCCCCATCAATGAAGCCCCAGGGAACCGTTCTATCCAGTTCCATAATCCCTCTCTGTCTAATAACCTGATATGTTGAGGAAAGGCTGATAGAATACCACAAGATTGATTAGTCGTGATGGAAGGAGTTACCAATTTATCCAAGAAAATGGTTTTATTCCTAGCCATCCAAACTCCCCAAATTACCAACAATGGGAGCACAGTCATAGAATCCAGTGTTTCAGATCTTCTCCAGGATTCCCAAGCCTAAAGTACCGAAATACCATCCCAATGGCAGGCCCTCCCAAGCACCTATGACACTCCATCCAAACTTCCTTGATATACGGACAGTTGACAAAGATATGAAAAATAGTTTAATCCTCATCCTGATAGAGTGTACACCACCTAGGGCCTTGGAAGCACTTATTTTTTAGACTATCCCCTGTAGGAACCTTATTTTCCAAAATGCACCACATAAAAACCCTGGCTTTGGGTGGGATTTTTGTTTTCCACAGGGCTTTCCACCACCAGATCAAATTACCATGAACACCATCCACGCTTAATTTAATATAGCCATCCTTAGGGGTATACCTACTAGCAGGGTTGTAGAAGGAGCAAGTTGACGAAGTCGACTTGAACGAAGACCGACTTAGTCGATCAGCCCTCTAAGTTGATGGGCCGACTTAGTCGATCAGCCGACTAAGTTGATGGGCCGACTTAGTTGATCAGCCGACTAAGTTGGTCGGCCGACTAAACTAAAATATTAGTCGGCTTAACTTACAGTCGTGTCGGTTCACCGAACCGACAGGTAGTTATTTTGTAACTATTTTGTAAATTGTATATATTAGGCTGTTGAGCCAAGCAAGAACTCAGTTCAGTTCTCTGCCTTGTATGAACTCATTACATTAATATAATTTGTTTTCCTATCTGTTCTTGTCTCTTGTCTCTTATTTATAGTTATGTTTTAGTATGTATTATTGGTAACCTTATGTGATCTGTGAGATTACAACAAGGGTTCGTGTCCCATATAAGTACATCCTCCCTATCCTGTAGGTGTGTTTGAAGCTGATATAAGTTAGCAATATATAAAACCAATTCTCTTTGAGCTTGTACAGGCAAGTTTAGATCTACTGCACTGATCCAAATTTGAGTCCAGTGGTTTACCTATATAGGGGAAACAATATGAGCCAAAAAAAAAACCTTTCTCCCGATCTCGGAGTCACCGTTTAACTATATAGAGTCCTGATCTTGAAGCCGCCGTTGTCGGGTGTTTTCTCACCTTACCTGTCGTTTGATCCTCTGATGCGTTGTGTTCTTGGCACCAACGACGTTTGTTTCATGCATGCGGTATAAAGTTTCACCAACTGCATTTAAGGTTCTCCCCTTTGTTAAACATATATATAGTTGTTTGGGGGAGTATGGGGTTATCTTTGGATTGTGGGCATTGGATTTGGTAAAATTTGGTTTTTCCCTATTCCAGACGCCGTCTACTAGTGTTGGATACTCGTTGCGTTTGGGAGGCCTAGCTGGAGCTCACGCGGTCACTTAGTCACTGCATCTATAGCAGCCTTCAAGCTCAGCCTGGAAAGTAGTATCAGATCCTTTGGTTTCTTTTGGTTGGTAGGATGGACGAAGTTGTGACTTGTCGTAGTTTGATGAGTTGTGTGAGTTAGGGTTGGTCATATTCATTTTGTTTTAAAAGAGCCCCTCCTCAACCCTTGTATGTTTTGCATCCGCCTGTTTGACCTAGCTCACTTGGGTTTTATTCTATACCTGCTCCCGTCTATCCCTGCCCAAGATGTGTGCTTCCCTGTCGTTTCCATACATTTCTCTCATAGCACTGGTGCATGATGATGAATCTTGAGTGGCCCGAGATTTTTGTCGGCCTTTTCCTAACCTGGTTCTTGCTTCTGTGCGATGATAGAAGTTGCATGCATCTGAGTCGTGAGAGCTATGTAGTTTTTTGGTTTATTTTACCCTATCACCTTGCAGAGGGATTTTGTCCCTGATGGGTGAAGCTATGGCATCGCCACGTTTTGGCCTCTGTTTTTCTACTCGCAGGTCGTAAATCTCATAGGGGAATAGTGCGTGGGGTGTTCAATAACGATTATGCATGGAGAAATTCTCTATGATGTAGGGCAGTGGTTATGGTCGAGGTAATTTGGACAGCGCTTGCCTATGGGCTCGGGTTTGTTGGGTTCCAGTCTCCATAGGTTTTGTTTCATTCTCTTCGAGCTTGCCATAGGTGTATGTGGATGATGTGCAGAGTTTTTTGAACTAAAGAGTCGTGGGTGGAAACAATATGGTAAACATACTGTTTAAGCTTGTTCCACTAATAGACATAAGGGTTTCCTTATATGCTTTGAATATTTTGTTGCGTTTTTCATTATTGATATTTATGACATGTGTTTCCGAATAAAGAGCGCTAAGATAGTTTATTGTTTGCTACAGGCTCAATTTGTACCAGACGTCATGACTAAAAAAGGCAAGAAGAAAGCCAAGATTAGCGATGATGAATCAGATGCAGAAATCACACTCACAACAAAGGTGGAGAAAATATACGAAGATACCAAATCTGTCACCAGGACTGAACCTGAATTTAAATGGGGTCAGATCTATCACATTCTCAAGGAGAAAAAGGTTCCAGAGGCAGTATTGGAAGACCTAGTCTTGTATGATAAAATATTGAAATCAAGAATCACCAAAGTGTCCACAAGACCAAATATTTTTCCTTGTCCTGAAGTCATTGGATGGATTCTATCCAAATTTGATGCAAGGGGGATGCTCATGTACAATGTTGAGGATAAAGGATTTGCCTCCTTCACACCTGCATTCATAGCAAAAGTGTACAACTTGCCACCTTCAGAAGTTAGCATGACAACCGGATGGGTAAAAGACCTGACTCTTGACTACAGTGGAGTGGCAAAGAAGATGGTAGCCTAAGGAAAGAATTTCAAGTATAAGGTATCCAGGGAATACGAAACTGCCCATCTGCATACCCCATACAGGATAGTAGTTTTGATGCTAAATAGGATTTTCGGGAGAGACGATGGAAGGTTATATAAGTGTGGATAGATTCCACTTATATACCATGTAACCATGATGGGGACAGTATTCAATTGGGCTGACATAGTAGCAAATAGTTTGTCTTCCTACATAACTGCATCCCAAGAAGGATTGCATCAATGAAAATCCAAGTTTTATATGGGATCTTTTCTGGTTGACTGCATACTTTGTTTTCATCCTTTTGAGAATATCAACTGCAAATGGAAAAAGGAAAAGCCCCTATTTATGCAGCATATCAGATATTGTGGGCTCACAAATACCACAGTCATTACAAGCTGATTTGCGAGGAGTTTCTAATGTACGTATACCAATTAGTATTCCTGGAGGAGTGTAAGTTCCTATCTCAAGGTGCTTTGGAATCTATAAAGGAGTTTGGAGACTACTTCTTTTCTAAAGAAGGCACCTATTTGAGGATGTATGGGGGGACCAAAGCACCCTTATTACTTCCCAAATACACCGCAGATTATATAGTACATAAAGAAGATGTGAGACAACTCTTCTTGAATGGCTTTGGGAGTTATTTGTTCGACCTAAAAAAGGTTGTTTTACCACCACTACCCTTCTGTGTGGGAAGCTATAAGTTCTCTAAAGTTAAGATTGCACCTGAGTTCTTGAAAGAACTAGAAATATTTCATTTTGATGAAAAGAGATTTCACATGAATGATTCCCAAGGTAAGGTTGCAGCACACCGTGCACTCCTAAAAGCGAAATTCGAGTACATTAATCATATAGATAAGGACGAAGAAGTATATCATAATATTTGTAATATGACCGCTCTGAACAAGTGGCATAGAAGGAAGATCACTGTGTCTGGAGGTAAGGGCAGTAGCAGCAGTAATCCAGAAAAAAGGGACATGAAGAAGAAGCTGCACGGAAAGTAAAGGATGAAACATCACGTAGACTAGCAGAAGGTGCTAAGAAACTATTGGCTGAAGAGGCCAAGCGGGATAAAGAAGAAAGGAAGTTGTGAAGCGAGCAAAGGAAGAAGAAGAATAGATGCAAAAAGAAGAAGCCATCATGGAGAAAATTGCATAGGTAGAGAGATCAATAGTTGAGGAAGCACAAAATCAATAAGAGGATACAGAGGAGCGAAGAAATAAAGATCAAGAAGATATAAATAATGAGAATCAGGAACAAAGTCCTACTTAGGACAATACGGAAAACCTCCCTAACACCTTGGACAATATCCATACAGGAGGACATCTCCCGATGGTTGAATTGGGGTTGGTGCCATTTACTCCATCAAAGTAGCACAAAGTTGCAAAATGAGAGGATGTATTCTTTGATCCCAAGAGGAAATCCATTGTATGGAGGACCGAGAAAACATTGAATATAGGTACTCATCCTGAAGTTACCACCGTGACCGAGAAAACATTGAATATAGGTACTCATCCCGAAGTTACCACCGTGACCGAGAAAACAATTGTAAAGGATGTAGAAGAAGATCTAGTGCAGATGGCCTCATGGGGTGTTGCAATTGCACAGGTAAACGCCTATAACATTAGTAAGCTTAAGGAAAATGTAGATCGGTATAAAGATAGAATAGTGACAGATGAAGGAGACCTTTAGGAAGGAAGAGAGACTGGGTAGGGAATCAAAGAGAAAGTATGATGCTACACTTTCATACTTAGAGAAACTTTAGCAGGACTACCAGATTCTGGAGGAAGAAAAGGATGCTTTGAAACTGTCAAACACTATCCTTGATGGAGAGAAGAAGGATTTAGAAATAAATATGGCGGGCATGGAAGTACAAAATTCCATCGATGACAAGCATGCAGAGGAATCTAAAGTTTGGATTACAGAACTTGAAGCACATAATAGCTCCTTAGAGGTATTATTGAAAGAAGCAAATGAAAGAAAAATGGATATAACACCTCCCAGAGAGCATGCTCTTTCGCTCAGGAATAAGATATATCAAGTACAGGTGAAGTTAGTAGAGGAGGTCTATGGGATCAAGCAAGTAGAATCCTAATTACAGGAGATCTCAATGATTGCTACTGAGTTCAAGACAAGGACCCAGGAGATTGCAGAAACCATACAGGGGCAGTTGACCTGGTTATAGACAAATAAAGAGCTTCCAGAAAACACAGCCATGAAGAATCCAGAGAAGTTGCAGATTGAACATGATATTATAAATTTTAGTAGCAAAGTTGCTAAGAGATTAATTGTGCCAGTCGAGAAGTCTATCGAGAAATGTGCAGAATTCTACAAGAAGATACTTACAACTCACAATAAATGCCATATATCTTCACTGCAAACGCTGCAAGAGTTTCCAGCTCATGAAGAGCAATTGAAGTACCTGTAGGACAGGCTCCAAGAGGATGAACTTAATATACAGTTGGTTAAATGCTTGAATGAAAAGGTGATTAAAATTTTGGTGTTCAGGCTGCAGTTAGTAATTGTCCGTTGGAGGATCAGCTTAGACTAACTCCACCAAGGATAGTGGACATAAAAACCCAGCTGACCAAGCATGAAGTCACAGTCAGATTTTTGGAACCAATAAATTTTGAGACCATAACTGCAGATGTTGTGGCATGGAAACAATTCATTAATGAGTTGAATGGGCCCACTTGAGTGGTTTTGTTTTATCTACACATGGTGATTTTATTGAAATATTTTTTATTTATTTTATTTCACTAGTGAGCACACTAGAAGACAAACATTTTGTAACCAAAAGTTGAGGAATCCCAAAGGGCAGGAAAGAAAAAGAGTCATTTTTGCAAATGTATAAATATTGGTAGAGTCGAATAGAAGAAGGACTTTTCTAGATCTCATATGCTAAATTCTTTTTGTAAGAAGAATTGTTTCTTATTATAATAAAGAGGATGGAAATTTCGCTGGAGAAGGGGCTACCTGAGTTTCAAAAGCATGTTGTGTAGACTGTTGAATAAAGAACTATTTTTGTTTTAGCGTGCTATACAAATTTGTGAGATTGTTCTAACCACTGAACTATTTCTATGTTATCAATGATTTCATTTTCATGTTATGAATCTTATGCAGTAAATGAGTAATGAATGCTTTAACTTCACGGATTTATCTCTATGTTATCTTGTGTGTTGTATTTATGCATTATGAATTTATCAGCTATCTGTAAAATTCTTTGTGTAGAAAATGCAGTATATTGCTCATATGAATAATAATCTTGCTCCCTGGGGATAGGTTAGTTAGATTAGATTAGATTAGATTAGTTGTTCTTTGCTTTCGATGATTTAGGAACTAAGGGGATAAGAAGGGAGGTAAGAACCTACACATCACAAGTTGAGGTCTTTGTTCCCTGATCATTTTCATTTAATCTAGGCACTTGCATATAATTTATAAAACATAAAAAAATCATATAAACGGTGGACCAGGCCGCAACCGGTAAAATAGATTTAAAACTTTACTTTAATTCTATGGTAGTCGGGATGCTAACCGGACGGATTCCCCACACCAAAGGATAAGCGATCTATTTGGGAATGATTATTAGGGAGAATCCCTACTATTGGTACCTGGGATTTTCCAGGCATCAACATTTTTGGCACTAGAAGGATGGCCTCTAGTGCATGGCTGACAAAGGAAACCCATTTGCCCGAAACTATTCCACCAGTGATAACCCTGAAACTAGTTTTTCTAAAGAACGAGTAAACCTGAAAACTGTCGAGCACCTTTACCAAGTTCCTTTTGAAGTAGTTGATCATTTTCGGAGATACACTAGGTCCTATGCGAAGAAGCTTGGGGGATTACATACAATCCCTGAATTACTGAGAAGAAGAGCATCTAAAAAAACACCCACTTATACAGAAGATTCAATGTTGGTAGGGAATTTGGAAGAATTGGTGAACTTATCCTTACAGCCTAATTGACCAACCGCTTAATCAATTGGAACCAGATTCCCTGTATTGTTCACCTTTGCAATCACCTTGGAACTATCCACCTCAATCTCCTCATAGAATCATGGCTGGAAATGTAAATGCAAATCAACCTATGATTCCAAATGCTAATCATCCCCCACCAGTACCATCTTGGAGAGCCAGAACACCACTCAACCTGACTCCATTGAATTCTTTGCCCCTAAATCCTGAAAAGTCACTACCTAAATTTGATCAAGGAGAAGGAATTTCTGTGGACGATCGCTTACAAAGTTTATTCTTAGCTTTAGAGCTTTTAGCAGCAAATCATGATGATGTAGTATGCATATTTTTTCCACATACTTTTAAAGCTAAGGCATCATCATGGTATTTCAGATTACCATCAAAATCAATTACAAACTGGGATACTTTTGAAAGATTGTTTAAAGGAAAGTTTGGTAACCAAAGAACTACTACCACTTTGATGAAAGAATTACTTGCTCTAAGGATGGATAAGAAAGAGAAAGTGAAAGATTTTAGCCAAGTATTTGTTGTGCATTTAAACAATTTCAGTGCCTCCATAAAGTCTGTTGAAGAAACTTTAATCGAGTATTATACCTCAACACTATCCCAGCAATGTTTTTTAAGAGATCAATGAAGCCTACTTTGGTAGAAACTTATGAAGAAGCTATAAAGATAGAGGCTGATATTGAAAGTATAAACAAACATTTTGTAGAACTAGAGATAAGGTAATTTTGGTAGCAAGAAACCATTGTTGTTGACCAGACCCAAAGATCCAAGGTTCTAATGAATTAGAAGGTGTAGTCATGATGGTACATAAATTATCCAATAAGATTGTCGACCTTAAGAAAGAGAAAGAAGCCAAGAAGCAATTCAAGCCTTATTATAAAAGAAGAGAAGAAAGTGGTCCCTCTCAACCACCTATGCACAATCCTTCTGTTATGAATTTCACTGAAGTTGGAATGGATAACTTTTGCACATTTCATCAACAACCACATTCTGAAAAGAATTTCCCACAATAGGTTAACTCCATGACGTTGGTTATGAATCAATTACTAGACTCTAAATTAACAGAGCTTGCAGCCGAAGAGGAAAAGGCTCATGAACCAGAGGAGGCACCTAAGGAAACTACCATGGTTCTATGGGATTATATGTCCATGTTGGGTTTGGAAGAAGAAGAACCTACCAAGGAAATACAACTGTCAGCTGTAAATGTCACAACAAGAAGCAATGGGACACTGATTGAGGATAACACATTACTGCCCAAAATTAAAAGAATTCAGGAAAATGTGAAGAAAATCAGAAATAATACTCAAACCCCACATGTACCTGATTTAGTCATAACGAGGCAGAATGTTCCCAGAAATAGTAAACATGTGAAGGCTACGGAGAGTAAGGTAGAAAGTGTCAAGAGAAGTTCAAAAGAGTATGAAATGGGGTATGATATAATAGAGGACATCAAGAAGACCAAGGAAAATATTTCTTCTTTTGAAATGTGTAACTTACCCCAATAGAGGAAAAAGCTCTTGGAAGCCTTTGATGCACTAGCCAGTAAACCCCAAGATGATAGTCAATTAGAGGAAGAGATCGGGGAAGCAAGTATTGGGGGAAAATCCCAATCCATAACATTACCATTTCTACTTACCTTTGAGATCTTTAATCACAATGTGCACAACTATCTGGTAGATTTTGGAGCATCTGCAAATGTTATGACTCTTTCACTCTGTAAAAGGATAAATGGGAAACCCATGCCTTCTTCAGGAAAAATCATCCAGTTGGATAGAACAACAGTGAAGGTGGTGGGAGAGATGAAGGATGATATTGATATGACTAGCTGTAGACAAAAGAGTGTGCCAATTTATAGACATTATGGTAGTGGACATACCAAAGGAATATGGACTAATTTCGAGCAGGGACTGGTCTGCGAAACTCGATGGGTACTTTGCTACTGACTGGTCACACTTGTGGTTGCCTTATAACAATTGTTAGAACCATATTAAAGTGATGAGGGAACCACATATGAAGTATAATGTGATGCAACTAGAAGGAAAAAATGAGCCTGTCAATTTTTCACATTCGGTTTTGGGTAATTATTTTATTGAGCTTGAACCGGGAAATTATCAAGCAGAAGAAGCCAATGACGAATCAGATACACAACCTGAACTCCTTCAGTTTTCATGGGCTGATAAGATTGATTGTAACATAGTTAGCTTAGTCTCAGATGTAGAAAGTAGCACTAGTTCTGTAGAATTAGCAAATAGGTTTTGGGTGTTATTCTTTGACGGTTCTAAAACTCAGGAAGGATCAGGAGCCAGATGTATCCTGATTGATTTAGAAAAAAATAAACATTTTATTTCTTGTAGATTAGAATTTGAATGTACTAATAATACAACCGAGTATGAAGCATTAATCCAAGGCTTAAAGAAGGCAATTGAATTCAAAGTAAAAAATTTAGAGGTTTATGGTGATTCTGAAATTATTGTTAAATAGGTTCGAAATACAATTCATTCTTTATCAACGCATTTAAAGGCCTATCAAAATGAAGTTTGGGACTTCCTAACGAATTTTGATGCATTTAATATTATTTCAATTCCTAGGTTGAAAAATGCAGCAGCTGACTTGTTAGCTACTTCAACTGCAAGGCTTCTTCCTACTAATAATAGATGTTCAATTGAATTGATTTTTAGGCTTGTTGTACTAGACAACCTCACAAATCTGAGAGTATTCGATGACGATACACAGATATTGGAGTTTCTAACTAATGATGACAATTTCAAAGATTTTGTAATTGATGACAAAGAACATCAAGCAAATCTTCAAAATGAGAGTTTCATACCTAAAGGAGTCAGAACTTTGGAAGGAATATTTGATATGAATAACAAGTTCAAGAGGCCATCCAATGTCAAAACACACAGTTCATCAACTATGCAATTTGAGCTGGTGAATCTTGGGACAGAAACCGAACCCAAGTATGTGAACTTGGGGAAATGCTGCTCACCGGGTGAAAGAAGCAAATTCATTAGTTTGTTTCAATAGTATAAATATGTCTTTGCTTGGACTTATGAAGATATTAAGACTTATGACACCTGCATCATCCAGCACGTGATTCCAATTAAAGCAGGAGTCAAACCATTTCAGCAGCCATTAAGGAAGATGCATCCCAAATTAGAACCCCTAATTCAAAATGAAGTGAAGAAGCTGCTTGATGTGAAAATTATATTCAGAGTTAGACACTCAGAATGGGTTGCGAATTTGGTACTAGTAAGGAAAAATTCTGGTGAGATAAGACTTTGTGTAGATTTGAGAAATTTGAATCGTGCCTCAGATAAGGATTATTATCCAGTCCCACCAATGGAGTAGATATTGCAGATGGTTTCAGGCTCCGAATTTTTCTCTTTGTTAGATGGGTTTTAAGGCTACAACCAAGTGTTGGTATCAGAACTAGATAGGCTAAAGACCACCTTTAGAACAAAATCGGGGACTTTTGCATATCGAAGAATGCCTTTTGGTCTCATTAATGCTAGAGAAACTTTACAAAGGGCGATGGATATAGATTTTTGCGGTTTGATTGGCCACAACGTGGTAGTATACTTGGATGAAGTTATAGTTTTCTCCAAGAGGAGAGAAGAACACATGTTTCATCTAAAACATATTTTTGATCGCTGTCGAAAATATGGTATTTCCTTGAATCCTAAGAAATTCATTTTCGCAGTGTTGGAAGGAAAGCTATTGGGTCATATAATTTCCAAGAGGGGGATCTCCATAGACCTGGAGAGGATTGAAGCTATAGAACAGATCCCCTTACCCCATAATAAGAAAGGGATGCAACATTTCATGGGGACGATTAATTTTGTGCGAAGATTTGTGCCGAAATAGTCAATCCTTTGCAATAGATGGTGAAGCAAACTGTATAGTTTAAATGGACTCAGACTCCATTTAGTAGCTTCATGGATCACTTCATTACCTTCATGAGGAAGATCATGTCCTTCATTACGAGCTTGTACACAAGCTTCTAGAGCAACTTGATTAGCTACTGCACCGGGTGCATTTCCCCAAGGGTGCCCTAAAGTTCCCCCACCAAACTGTAATATTTTTTGTCCTAGTGAAATACCGTGTTTAATCCATATGTTGGTGGCTTGAGAAACCATTGATAGCAGAATGGGTTAAAGGCCGGTGTTGTAATCCGAGTTTGGATATAAAAAAGGTGGTGTTTAACAAAATCAAAGAAGAAATAGCCCATGCACCTTCCCTCAAAAGTCCTGATTTTGAGAAAGATTTCATTTTATACACTTCTGCTTTGGATAACTCACTAGAAGCAATGCTTATGTAGAAGGAAGAAGGGGGAGATGAGTACCCCATATCATTCATGAGCACTGGTTTACAAGGTGTTGAGTTGAATTACCCTGATGTTGATAAACAAGCATACACAGTTTTTAAGGAAGTAAAATAATTCAGACCATACATCCTCAAGAACAGAACCAAAGTGATTGTTCCTCACTCGACAGTTTGAACTCTTTTTGTGCAGAAATAATTAGGAAATAGGAGAGGAAATTGGGTAACAACCTTACAAGAATATGACTTAGAATTTAAACCAGCCACTATCATCAAAGGGAAAGGAATTTGAAAACTAATGGCTGGAAGTATTGATAATGAAAATGATGATTGAGAGAATGAAGCTAAATTGCACATGATTGATATGTGTCATGTATTCACAGCCCTGGAATCTTGGTACTGAGATTTGGTATACTATCTCCAACATGGATATTTACCTGAACACTGGAATTCTAAACAAAGGAGAGCATTACGCTTGAAGTCAGCATCTTATCAGATAAGTAACGGAGTTCTTTTCAGAAAGAACTACGATGGAGTGTTTTTGAGGTGTTTGGAACAAGAATATGCATCTAAGGTCATTAAACAATTGCATGATGGCCCTGTTGGAGGTCATTTTTCAGAAGATACTACAGTGCATAAAATTCTAAAAGTCGGCTGGATATTATTAGCCAACTTTGTTTAAGGAAGCTCATGTGTACGTAAGGAAGTGTGACACTTGCCAAAGAAGCGACGAGAGACAAGCAAAGGCTGCTAGGCCATTACAACCAGTCATTGTTTCTGAACCATTCAACCAATGGGGAATCAATATTATTGGAGAAATCAATCCAATATCTTCATTGCAACACAAGTACATCCTCACAACCATGGACTATTTTACGAGATGGGATGAAGCGATCCCGCTATGAAAAGTGAACGAAGATGTAGTCATAGATTTCTTACAAGACCATATTATGACTAGGTTTGGGGTACCAATTTCCCTGGTTTTTTATAATGCATCTTACTTTTCGTCAATTAAACTTACTGCATTCGCTAATGAGAAAGGGATGAAATTACAATATTCCGCTAGCTATTATCCACAAGGTAATAGATTGGATGAATCAACTAATAAAAATCTCATTAGAATTTTAAAGACAGCTGCCATAGAAAACCAGAGAAGCTAGCATATAGCTCTTCCTAATGCACTATGGGTCGATCGGGTCACACCCAAGAATTCCTTAGGTGTGTCACCTTATACCTTATTTTATGGAAAGGAATATATTTTACCCCCTAACATTTTGTTGCCTTCTTCTCAATTGGCCCAAGCATCCAGAGGATCTAGTAGTGAAATTTTACAGGCCCGAATCAATACTTTTATGAAATTAGAAGAGTCTAGATCTAAGTCTAAGGAAAGGTTTAAACACCAGCAAGAAATTGTGAAAAGATGGTTTGACAAGCACAAGTCCAGAAATAAATATTTTGAAGTTGGAGATTTGGTTCTGAATTGGAATCACCCGCATGATGAAAAGGGAAAGCATACTAAGTTTCAACAGTTGTGGTCATGCCCATTTCAGATTGCTGAAAAGCTAGGCCCCTCGACGTACAAGTTACAGGATTTACAGGGGTGGAAAGAGAATCTGCTAGTAAATGGTTTGGTTCCTAAGCAATACTTCACTTAATGCCTCAGAAGTATTTTGTACATAAATAAACCTTTTTTTACTTTTATTTGTTTTCTTTCTTTTTGCGTTTTTTTGTTTTTATTTATTTATTTCCAGTTCTTCACTTTATTCGGTTTCTATGCAAAATAAGACAGCTCGGCTTTTGGTGCTTAGGTAACATTGGAATTCATACAAATTGCAATGTAAACCAAAGAACTGCTCATTAGGTCTAATCCATGAATCAGTAAATGATGAGATTCTTTAATTTGATAGACCATTGAAGGGAAGTTATTTTATGAACACGTTGAAGTCTTATCTTTAAACCATGTTTAATAATTGAGGTTAGAGAGGTCTAGAATACTATTTTGAGGCTCCATTCACTTCACATTAATATATGTCCTAGGAATCTTGCAGCAAAATACCCACGGAAAGGAAGTAGGATGGACAAGTGTATGGTATTTAAAATGATCCCATGCCACAAATCAAAGCAAAAAGGCTTAAAAGAGTCAAAATTCCTTAGAAATAAAGTATGTATCAAAAGATATGAACAAAATCCGTAATATAATGGTGTTTCTTGGAGGTTCTTCTCCATTCGAGAGATAGAAACAAATTATCACTCACACAAAAGGACACCATGGATGGAAGAACCTAAATCAAGTTTCAAATGAAAAGGAGAACTCCGGGAAGACTCATAGGACAAAATTCTAAAAGCATGAAAAGAATGCAAAAGGCATGGGAATGAGGAACAAACAAATATGCATGTCCACACTCTGTTACGATCCTGTGGTGTCTCAGGCCAAAAGAAACCGAATGCAAAGGTAAATGAACCCCATGTTTTGGCCTCAGAAGAGTTATCAAGAATTAGAAAACCTGGTTACCCTACTCTATTGGACTACAATCAACGTTAAGTTCTAAATCTTACATTCCTGGAAAGGTCTGGACATCTTAAATAAATATTGAAAAGATTTGGGATGAGTTGGTCTAACAGAACAACATAAAGCAGTTTTTGGGTTTCAAAAGTTAGTTTTTCTAGAGATCTGTGTTCACCAGCCAGTCGCCAATTGTTGATGCTGCAACAATTACACCATTTTTTTTTTGCATTTTTTAGGGCCCCCTCTTTAAATTTTAGCTTTTTTGCTACTTAGACATTTTTGAGCTTTGAAGTCCATCATCGATGATTTGTTTTCACCCTGAGTAAATTCAAAGGATTAGTTTTCACACTAAGTGGGAAATATTTTTTATCCGCAACGACGGATGAATCTTCATGTTTGATCCGCAATGACGGATGAGTTTCAATGTCTATCTGATGCGGCGGATGAATTTCAATTTTGACCCGCTATGGCGGACGGTTGTTTAAGTTTGAGCCACAACAATGGATGGTTTTTAGGCGCTTTGTTTGGTTTGGTTTTATTCGCTCCATCGGAATCCTTTGAGATGTTGGTTGCAACGGTGGATGGTTTTTCATGTTGATTGTTGGAACTTTTTCCAATTCTCTTCGACCCACTACGTTGGATGATTGTTTAATTTTTTGTCGTAATGGCGAAAAGGTTAAGATTTCCCCATCCATCTTTTACCATTTGATATTTTCATTTCTTTTCGACCGGCTATGATGGAGAGTTATCAAGTTCTTTGCCGCCGCAGTGGATGTATTTCAAGGTTTTCATTCGATGATTTTTTTTTGCCTACGTTGCGGATGAATTGTTGAGCCCTAGCCACAACCTGCGGCGGAGTCTTACCTTTAAATCCGGTCTCTTCCAATAGGTGGTTTAGTTGGAGATGAGCCGATAGTAGAGGCAGAGTCCCGATCTCAGAGCCGTCATTGTTGGGCGTTTTCTCACCTTACCTGCCATTTGGTCCTCCGATGCATTGTGTTCTTAGTGCCAACGGCGTTTGTTTCGTGTGTGCGATATAAAGTTTCACCAACCGCATTTAAGTTTCTCCCCTTTGTTAAACATATATATATAGCTGTTTGGGGGAGTATGGGGTTATCTTTGGATTGTGGACATTGGAGTTGGTAAATTTTGGTTTTTTCCCATTCCAGACGCCATTTACCAGCATTAGATACCTGTTGCATTTGGGAGCCCACCATATTGAGCTTACGCGGTCACTTAGTCACTACATTTATAGAAACCTTTGAGCTTAGCCTGCCAAATGTTGGAATATAATAAACCCACTCATAAAATAATTAATCATTATTTGATTAATTTCCTACCCACTAGCTTAGATAGTTGGCATCCACTTGCACCTTAGAGTCAACACTTGCCATCTATATCCTAGGAATGATTTATTTCTGATTCTGGGTTGATCTTGACCACTTTATGGCCATCCAGAATTGGTAATTGCGCTTTACAGCAGAATCTCCTTTATTCTGCTTTTTCTGCTTTATCCTGCTTTTCTATGGATAAGGTAAAGCTAGTCAACTAGGAAACTGGCAACTTTTGTTGCCAACCCATCCTCCATTATTTTCTCTCCATATTCTAGGATTAGTAATTCCTTCCTTCACTCATCATCACTCACACATGCTATTGCTAATTTGTGAGGTGCTTGGTAGATTGGGAAAGTGCTTTAGTCAACTATGGGGTTTATCATAATTAGTAAGCCTGCTTTATGAGCTAACTTTAGTTGTCTTCATGCAACTCCTTTTCCCTTTATAAGGATGTATTACCTATGTAATAATATCAATTATCATTTATTGATCATTCATTAATGTGTGTTCATTAATTCTTCTTCTTCTCTCCTTATGCTAATTCGCTACAATTCTATGTGAGGTTAATTGTGTGCCTAGATCCTTAGCCAGTTTATGAAATTCCTTATGCCATCAAGGCTTTAGAATTTATACATGGTATCAGAGCTAAGGTTCTCAAAGTTCAAGTTCTAAATGCTATTAGAGCTGAGGATATCAAAGCTCTACATGATATCAGATCTTTGAGAGTTCATTAATTAATCCTCTTTTTCAGATTTGCAAGTTTATTTTGCAGGTTCAACTTCAACTAGATTCAAGAGTATCAATTCCTCTTCTTTCTCCATTCACAAGCTATTCAGAGTGGAAACTGAAGATGATTTCATATCTAAAGAGACAAGGTCTCTATGAGATATCTATTGGAGCTGGTGAAGAGTCTTATGAAGAGCCAAGTGACTGGTTGAATGACTGTGATAGAGAAATTGGAGGTATTTGTCTAGCTATCTCTCCATGCATGCGCTACCTTATTGATTCTATTGATTACCCAAAGGATCTCTGGACAACATTGGATAGAGTTTTGGGAAAGGACAATGACGATCCTTCTAGCTATGTGGAGAGTGCCTCTAGCTCCTCAATGATTTCTCTCTCTCAAGATGTCTTGACCTCTACAGTATCTGATGAAGTTGATCATGAAGGGGTTTATCATAATTAGTAAGCATGCTTTATGAGCTAGCTTGAGTTGTCTTTGTTGAAATATTGTAACTTCCAAGAATATTCTATATGTATATTTTTGTGGTCCCCAATGGTTCTACCGGGAGAACCATTTGTATTACATTATACCTCGATGCTCCTAATCGGAAGAAT
>LPNX010242320.1:553190-627247 GCA_001517045.1 Pseudotsuga menziesii | reverse complement strand
CTGATTCTCCCGTAATCAATCCGGTGGCTTCGGTCCTCGAGAATGTGGTAGGATTGCATCATCCTTGGACATAGTCCTAAAGTGATAGGGACTGATTCTCATGCAATCAATCCAATGGCTTCAGTCCTCGAGAATTTGGTAGGATTGCATCATCCTTGGACATAGTCCTAAAGTGATAGGGACTGATTCTCCCGTAATCAATCCGGTGGCTTCAGTCCTCGAGAATGTGGTAGGACTGCATCATCCTTGGACATAGTCCTAAAGTGATAGGGACTGATTCTCCCGTAATCAATCCGGTGGCTTCAGTCCTCGAGAATGTGGTAGGACTGCATCATCCTTGGACATAGTCCTAAAGTGATAGGGACTGATTCTCTTGTAATCAATCCGGTGGTTTTCGGTCCTCGAGAATGTGGTAGGATTGCATCGTCCTTGGACTTAGTCTTAAAGTGATAGGGACTGATTCTCCCGTAATCAATACGGTAACTTCGGTTGTCCAGAATGTGGTGGGATTGTATCATCCCTGGACTTTAAGTCCAAAAGTGATCCAAAGACTTTTTGTCTTTGAGTTGTGGATTGCAGGTTGTTGTTGATGATGATGATGCCGTACTGATCGAAAGATCAGAGTATGATGATGATGATGTACTGATCGAAAGATCAGAGTATGATGATGATGACATACTGATCGAAAGATCAGAGTATGATGATGATGACGTACTGATCTAAAAGATCAGAGTATGATGATGATGCACTATGATGTTTCTGACCGAAAGATCAGAGTATGATGATGATGTTTCTGATCGAAAGATCAGAGTATGTTGATGATGTTTCTGATCGAAAGATCAGACTATGATGATGATGTTTCTATGTTGATGATGTTTCTGATCGAAAGATCAGAGTATGATGATGATGTTTCTGATCCAAAGATCAGAATGTGATGATGATTATGATCGACAGATCAGAATATGATGATGATGATGTTGTTGTTGATCGAAAGGGAAAAGTGTTGATGATGATATTGTTGATCGAGAGGTCCAAGTACTGAAGATGTTGCTGCTGATCGAAAGGTCAAGGTGCTGAAGATGTTGTTGCTGATCGAAAATTCAAAGTGTTGAATATGTTGCTGATCGAAAGGTCAAAATGCTGAAGATGTTGTTGCCGATCGAAAGGTCCAAGTGCTGAAGATGTCGTTGCTAATTGAAAGATCAAAATGCTGAAGATGTTGCGGATCAAAGACTGAAGATGTTGCTGATAATGAAGATTGAAGATTGAAGATGAAGAATACATGATGTTGAAAAGCTTCCAATGATTTATAGATGTGTTACCCTGCTGACATTGATGATGTCCCCTATCTCTACTCTTGTTGTTGTTGATGTTGTTGTAGAATACCCTTCTCGTTAAGGGGGAGTGTTGAAATATTGTAACTTCGAAGAATATTCTATATGTATCTTTTTGTGGTCCTCGATGGTCCTACCGGGAGAACCATTTGTATTACATTGTATCCCGATGCTCCTAATCGGAATAATTAATAAGAATCATGAGGCAGTCCCCTCTAATTGTAAAGGTGGGTCATTAGCACCCGAGTGTGGTTACTTGAGCCTACATGTGTAACTTGAGCCTACATGATTTAACTCAAGCCTACATGTCAAATGAGTTAACTTAAGTGAATGGATGAATATAAATACAGGTGTAGTGCTCCTCATTTGAGACACACACACTCTCACTTGTGTAGCGCATTAGTGGAGAAGAGAAGTAGCTGGAGAAGGAGGAGGATCAGGCTTTGATCTCCTTGCTGGTTTTATCTTTTATCTTTTTGGGGCATCTATATTGAGGAAGCTTTTGCTGTTTTTTTCCCTTTAGGGTTTTCCCAGGATAAATATTTGTGTTCCTTTTGTATGGTTGTGCTTGTCTATCTTTCAGTGATCCTGTTTATATGCTTTTGTTATGAAAATGAAATGAAATATTAATGTATTAGCTAAGCATATGGAAATTTAACAGTCTTCATGCAACTCCTTTTTCCTTTATAAGGATGTATTACCTATGTAATAATATCAATTATCATTTATTGATCATTCATTAATGTGTGTTCATTAATTCTTCTTCTTCTCTCCTTATGCCAATTCTCTACAATTCTATGTGAGGTTAATTGTGTGCCTAGATCCTTAGCCATTTTATGAAATTCCTTATGCCATCAAGGCTTTAGAATTTCCACATGGTATTAGAGCTAAGGTTCTCAAACTTCAAGTTCTACATGCCATTAGAGCTAAGGATATCAAAGCTCTACATGATATCAGATCTTTGAGAGTTCATTAATTAATCCTCTTTTTCAGATTTGCAGGTTTATTTTGCAGGTTCAACTTCAAATGGATTCAAGAGTATCAGTTCCTCTTCTTTCTCCATTCACAAGCTATTCAGAGTGGAAACTGAAGATGATTTCATATCTAAAGAGACAAGGTCTCTATGAGATATCTATTGGAGCTGGTGAAGAGTCTTATGAAGAGCCAAGTGACTGGTTGAATGACTGTGACAGAGAAATTGGAGCTATTTGTCTAGCTATCTCTCCATGCATGTGCTACCTTATTGATTGTATTGATTACCCAAAGGATCTCTGGACAACATTGGATAGAGTTTTGGGAAAGGACAATGAGGATCCTTCTAGCTATGTGGAGAGTGCCTCTAGCTCCTCAATGATTTCTCTCTCTCAAGATGTCTTGACCTCTACAATATCTGATGAAGTTGATCATGAAGAAGAAGTTTCTCATACAATTCCTGTTGCTACTACTCTCCTTGATTCGAATGCTTCCCCTTTCAATCAAGAAGCAAATATTGAAGAGCCATCTTTTTCTGTGTCTCTTGAAGTAGAAGATATTGATTCATCTTCTTATGATACTGTTGATGAAAAAGAAATGACCAATGGAGCTGCTATTTCTATTGATGATTCACTCACACATTCAGTGTTCTCTATGTCTTCTATCATGGATTCTGAGATCCATATGCCAGACCTCTCACACCTTGTGCACGCCTCTCTTCTTGATGGTGCGCAACCCAGTGATTTCCAGGATGTTTGCTTAGCCAAATCAAGTCCTTCTAGTGTTTTTCCACTTACCATACTTGATCCCATGTGCTTCTGCAGATCCTCCTTTGTTCTTGGCACTCATTCTCAGAGCCTCCTTGAAGATTTTGAACATCACTATCTTTCCTCCTCTCATACTTCTACCACAGAGGATTCTTTACCAGTTGTTGGTCGTCTGGGCAGACCCGGGTTTACTATAATTAACCAACAACACCCCTAGCTCACTGGCCCTTTTGGCGACAGACCGCAGAGCAGCCTGAAGTCTCACCCGAAGTGATTCTAATGGGTTGACCAAAGACTCAGGTGTCTCGGTCAGGTTCTGTCGCATCCTATGTGCACCTCGCAGCTCTTCTTAGCCTGCAAGATATCTATCTCTACGCTGCAATACGCAGCTTCCTCTTACTCGCGATGATCCCAACCTCTATCACATCACCTTGTCATGGGAAACACGTAACTCTCTCCTACGCCCAATCCTTAACCTACGGCACCGCGCACCACAGCTCCTCTGTTGGTGCGATATCGCCTCCCTGTGATATCCTACCACCGCGGCTTATCATAATTAGCGTTACTCATGTTCAACTTACAGGACTCAACATGCAAGGCTGTTTAATACTGCGACTCTTAACTGTCTCAAGTGGGACTTAGATATACTCTTCTACAAAATACTTAAAGACTCAACTTGCATTTAACCTTTAAACATGCTGCGAACTGAATAACACATACATACATTTACTGTAAGCAAAGTTCATGTAACGAATGACAGATATAACAAGCAAATACAATCACATGAATCAATCACACAACGCTCAGATTTTACGTGGTTCACTTCCAGGGTAGAAGCTACGTCCACAGAACTGTGTTTCTATATTATAACTTGAGAGAGGTACACAGTTCTGCTGCACCGCATATGCAGCTAAAGATCTTCTGGGTAACTCCGCACACAACCTGGAGCCCTTCTCTCTTAGATCTCTTCTCTATATTTCCTTCTTACAATATATTCTTACTCTCTCTCTCTCTCTCTTTGTCAATCCCTGTGGATTGTTACAATGCAAAATATAGTGAACTAACAGACTACTGATAATCTGACTAGCTGGATGGTTTAAAATGCACAAAATGCCAACCTTTTACACTACAAAACACATCTCTTTATAGGCAGCCCGGAGGTCTTGCCATTACAACACTGTGGGCCTGTCCCAACAGTAACCCAAAACCCTAATTAGTGACAGTCAGCATATCTATACTTGGATTAGCCGCTTTCCATCACACCACTGCTCCTTTGCAGTCTTCCATGCTTCCCGGCGCTGACCATGGGTACTATGCACTGCTTCTCTTCTTCTGTCCTTCGTCTTCAATAACTCGGCGTCGTCGCTCCTTTTCCTTTATGAGGGTAGCTGATCCCTCCTGTCTTCGTCATTGCCTTCAATGCAGTGGTTGAGCTCTCTCTTCTTGGCCGCTCAGGTACTGTTGTCTTCCTTGACTTCTCTGTTCAAAAAGTCATGGTTTTCGGCTCTGCTCTGCAGCTAGAAACATGCTACGGTTTCGTAGCTTTACCTTATCTCCTTGTTGTCGCAAAAACTATCTATCCACCAAAATAGCAGCTTCTCTTGTAGTTGCGGGACTCTGCTCCAACAGTCCCCTAACACTTACTTGTGGCTTGTCCCTAAGCCACTACCAACAGGCTTCTCCTGCTGTAGCTTCTCCTTAGCTTCCTGCAAAGTGCGCTGAAGCTTATCCCGAAGTCCTGTGACTTCGTCCTGCATAGCTGCGACACGTTCTTTATAGTTTCTGTAACTTAGTTCATTGGGCTCTCTTATGTTTCATGCCCTTAGTTATGCTCTCGCTCTCGTCGCTCTTGAGACCTTTCAAGGATCATCTGGTTTTGAGAAGTCTTCCACAGATATCCTTTCCTCTTTATCTAGGTTAGAACTTTTATCACAAGGAAAATCTGTATCTTCCAGCCTTCTCAAACATTTCATTCAGTCAGGAGCCTTCTTATGCGAAAGGTATACAAACCAGGAATTCCCTTTCGAGAACAAGCCTTTGTCTGCATCTTGAAGTTCTGCTTGCTTGGTTTGTTTTCCCTTTCACTTTTCCTCTCAGCAACTCGCTCCAGGTATTCATGCTGCTTGGGTTCCGCATATTTTCATTCTTGGCCTTTGGAACCTCTTGTTCTTCTCTTAGCTGATGAGATAGGTCATCTTCCTTCTCCCGCTACCGTCTTTTTCTCATTTTTACTTTCTTCCTGGCTAGAGATTTCTTCTCATCATTCCTGTGCTCTGCTTTCTTATCTTCAGTGATCGGCTCGGCTTTCTTCTTCTCTTCAGCAGAGACTTTGAAGACATTTCCTACATCCTGCGCTTGACTCCTCATCCTTGGCGGCTGTCTGGCCTGTGATGCACCTAATTTCAAAACCCTAGGCGGCGTCATCCTAGCGGACATACGGCCACCAGGGTCGAAATGTCTAAGCATGTCTTCTAAAGGTTCCTCCTCGGACAGAACCCACTCAGTGTTATACTTTGGATTGGCAATGACTGCAAACTCTGGAAATCATAGCACTCTGTAACGGAATTAGCTCTGGACAGGGGAACTTAACAATGCATTCTATAGCTCTCGGCTCTTTGCAAATGTAACCCTCCCAAATGAAGAATTTCTACTTTTATGCTGAAGGCGATAATCCCGGACACAATGGTCATCTAGACTGAACCTGTCGGTCGTATTAATTGCTTGGACGAGACCACACCCGTCATCTTGATCCTCAATGAATGCTGAAATCCGATCAATTTCCCTCGAAACGTGTGTGTGCAGGTGCCAGTCTCGTCGAAGATTTTCCAAATCTGGAAAAAATTATTATACTGATGCCCAATCTATGGTAAGATATACCGGTCATTTCTTCATTAACTGCCTGTCAGAAGGTGACTTGACTAGCCCTCTGTCTCGTTACAAAAACTGGGTACGTGGCATGGAGAAACATCGCGCTGCCGCGATGCCTCACCGTATCACTTGCTCAACATAAACTTAAGTGGTTTTTTTTTTTTTTTTAAACGAACCGTCCTTATGCGATTCCTGATACTTAGAATACCTGCCGGTGTAGAATAATTCCCGGTGCGATGCCTCCTTTCAACTACACTGGACATCTGCACCGTTCGTGACTCTGAATTAGGGCTGAGAGGTGGAGTGGCTGTCACTATAAATCTTAAGCCTACTGCCATTGATTATTGTGGGAAGAAGCTCCCCATTCAGTTTACTGAGTTGAACGGCTCCTCCCTTTGTAACTTGTTGTATCTGATACGGTCCCAACCAATGCGTCTTGAACTTCCCTGGAAATTTAATAAATTTACTGTCATAGAGGAGTACTAGGTCTCCAATTTGAAGAGTCTTACTCTTGATGTGTCTGTCATGCCAAGCTTTCTCTCATGCCTTCTGCACTTTCTGATGGAATCCAGCGATGAATCTGTCTTCCTCTAAGGCAAGCAGCTATGCTAGCCTTTCTTGCACCGTGTCTGTATCAGCCATTCCAGTGATCTGAGCAATTCTTAAACTGGGAATAATATACTCCATAGGCATAACAGCCTCCTGTCCATACACCAAGCTAAAAGGTGTGTGTCCTGTAAGTTTCTTGCATGTGGTCCTATACGACCATAGTACAGCGTTAACTTTGAGGTCCCAATCATTCCTTTGGCTGTTGCATATCTTAGTAAGAGCAATTTCTAAAATCTTGTTAAAGGCCTCCACCGTACCATTAGCTTGCGGGTGGTAGGGAGTGCTCTTATGGTGCTGTATCTGAAATTCTTCCGTCAAGGCCTCAATGGTGCGGTTCAAGAAGTGTGTGCCTTGATCGCTCATCAAAATTACTGGGCATCCAAATCTGGTGATGATGTTTTCAAAAATGAACTGTGCCGCTGTAGCAGCATCACAATTCCTTACTGCTTTGGCCTCCGCCCACCGGGTGAGGTACTCTGTTCCAATGATGATATATCTCACACAAGTTTGTTTTCCTGGTGGGTTGATAGGACCCACAAAGTCTATAGCCCACTTGTCAAATGCGCGCAACGTAATCTATGGTCGCAGCGGCATTTCACCGCGTCGTGAAGGTTTTCCTACCCTCTAGCAGATATTGCAGCATTTGCAGAAGTGCTTAGTGTCTTTATGTAATGTAGACCACCATAATCCCGCGGTTAGGATTTTCTGCGCAGTCGGCTTTCTTGCGAAATGACCTCCTGCGGTACCTGAATGTGCTTCTCTGATAATAGCCTCTTTTTCATGCAGCATCACGCATCTGCGCAGGACTTCATCTGGACCTAACTTGTATAACTGTCCTGTGATCAGGGTGAAGTCTGTTGCTTTAACAACCAACTGCTTCTTTTGATGCTTGGTAAACTCATCGGGTGCCCTTCCTGTAGTGAGAAAGTGAATGATATCAGCATAGTACTCATCTGCGATCTGGATAGAAAACAATTGCGCATCTGGCAAATTGTCCTCTAAATTACTTGGCTCTTCTCTTGAGTATATTCATGACAGATGATCAGGTCCGATGTTCAATCTTCCTGGTTTGACAATGATTTCAAAATCATACTCCTGAAAGAGGAGTAACCATCTGCAGATTCTTCCCCCTAACACTGGCTTATTGACCAGATACTTCAATGCGGAATGGTCAGTAAACATCTTGAACGAGGCACCCAACAAGTAGTGCCTGAATTTCTGTAGCACGTACACCATAGTTAAGCCTTCTCTTTCTATGGTGGTGTAGTTCTTTTCTATTGTCGATAGCTTTCTGCTAGAGTATGCGATAGGATGATCGATACCTCCTTCGCCTGGTTGTGTTAAAACAACCCCTAGTGCGATGCCAGATGCATCCACATGTACATGGAACGGCTTAGTCCAGTCTGGAAATACTAAGATGGGTGATGTAACCATCTTCTCTTTAAGTGTGTCTAGACTATCCTGACATTCCTCATTCCATAGGAATTTTACATCTTTCTTTAACAGTTTTTCCATCGGTGCTGTAATCTTTGCGTATTCCTTGATGAATTTTCTGTAGTACCCGGTATGACCAAGTACTATCCTCAATTGTTTGACTGATTTGGGTGCTGGAAGATTTACAATGATGGCAATCTTTGCAGGATCTACCATCAAGCCTTTCCTGCAAACAATGTGACCCAACAAAATACCAAATGGCGCACAGAATATACATTTTTTCAAGTTTAGAGAAATCTGGTACTGCCTACATTTCTCTAAAATCAGTCTTAAATCTCCTATGTGCTTGTCAATTAATCCAAATACAGTCCAGTCATCGAAATAGATTTTAAGGAATTTATGGATGTATTCTT
Source organism: Pseudotsuga menziesii (assembly GCA_001517045.1). Taxonomy (NCBI): domain Eukaryota; kingdom Viridiplantae; phylum Streptophyta; class Pinopsida; order Pinales; family Pinaceae; genus Pseudotsuga; species Pseudotsuga menziesii. Next base: position 618,850 of record LPNX010242320.1, on the reverse strand, counting down.
TAAATACAGCAACTACTACTCTAGAAAAGATAGTTGGTGCATTCTTAAGACCAAAGGGCATTACCGTATACTGGAATGAGCCCCATTCTATTGCAAACGTGGTCTTATGTCGATCTTCTGGGTGGATTCTGATCTGGTGATAGCCTGAAAATCCGTCAGTGAAGAAGTAGACCTCCTGTCCTCCCACATTGTCTAGTACTTCATCAGTGAAAGGTGTCGGAAATGGATCATGAAGCGAGGCATCGTTGAGTTTACGTAGGTCGACACAGATCCTGATGTCTCCTTTGGTTTTCTTCTCTTGCAGGACCATGGGACTAACCCATTCACTTTCTTCTACGGGCTCAATGATGCCTGTTGCTAGCATCTTATCAATCTCATCCTTAACTTTTTCTTTGTAACGCGGATTTAATCTATATGGACGATGCTTGACTGGTCTAGCATCCTCTTTCAATGGTATCCTCATTACTCCCAGGTCTCCGACTATTCCCTTCATCTCTGTGAACTTGGTGGGAAATAGGTCCTGATACTCATGTAGCAAATCTGTAATCTGTCCAACTGTTTCATCAGTCCAATAGTCTCCAATAGAGGCAAACTTTGGTTCTGTGTCTGTGCCAATATTGATCTTTTTAATCTTGATCGGCTCTGTGATTGCTGGGATCTATAGCTTGGGTCCATCAACATCGCGAGTCACTTCTGACTCTGGAATGTTGATGTTGTGAGGATCCTCGTCCTCGTCCTCTGGTTCTGATGCAAAATTATAACACTCTAGCGCCTCTTCTAACTGGATGGCCCACTCAGGTTGGGCTGACACTGATATGGTGCAATCTTCAAATATCTTAATCTTTATTACCTCTAGGGCCTGATCAACATTTGGATACTCAGATTCAAAAGCGAAGGTAAGTAGAAATTTGTCTATTAGAATTGGCCATGTAGTCGTTCCCTTGTGCAATTCAGTCTCTGTGTACCAGTTCCGTGGAACTATGTCCAAAGTGTGAATGAATCAGTGAACCCATTCATTCTCGAGAATGTCCGACCAATTCTGTTCACACGTCTGAATATGTGACCTGGGGTCACTTTCTCCTGTGTATCTCTGCTGGAGATATTCTTTGTCGGTAGAGAATCTGATCACCACCAGTCTCTTTAGATCATCCCATGATGCGATATTCTCTTTATGTGAATACCACCATCTTGCAAGTGTGGCTCGTACTGCAAGGTCCATAGCTGCGATCCTCTGCTCGTGAGGAATCTGTTGTTCGAACTGCGTGAGAAAGTCCTATATATCTGTTAGACCATGAAATGATGGAAGCTCGTTGATCTCTGCGCCAATCCATCACAGTGACTTGGTCATGTACGCACATATGCGCGCTGAGACTTCGTAAAGTCTATTCTGCCAGTTCTCTAGACCAGCATCTGAATCTGATGCGCATGAGCTGTCGCATCGCCAACTAATGTTTCCTTCTGCTGTTGGGTTGATGTAGTTGCTCTGGTTCGCAGTCATCTGATAGAGACTGTCCATGTTACGTGCCTCTTCCTCTGCTCGGATAGGTTCAATGTATCTAGGACCCTGAAGAGGATCCAACGGTGCGATGACCCGGATCTGCGCATCCTCAAAGGTCATTTGTCTTCTCTTTAAACCAATAACGGCCATGTTACCGATCGCCCAATCAATGCCTAGCAGTGCTAGATATGGTCTACTATCGCCAATGATTTCGATAACTTCAAAGTCCGCAGAGCTGCGAACTCCGTCAATGTCAACTGGCACCTGTGATAATCAACCCAGGGGTGATACCCGCTGTTGATTAGCTAATCTGAGGTGGATAAGCGATCTGACTAACTTAGGGCTACCCATCTGTTCCCATGTCTGCTTAGTCAGAACATTTACCTCTGATCCTAAATCTAGGATTACCTCGTCCATTTCAAATTCTCCAACCTGTGCTGTGAGTCGCATCTCTCTTCCTGTTCTTGTATGTCCCATAATATTATGAATAGCACGCTGTGCACTGCTTACGGAAGAAGATGGCTGACGCTAATCTATAATGCGCTGAAGTTCTCCAATAGCTTGCTCATTTCTCATGAGTTTTAAACAGCTACGCAGGAAGGATTGTACACTTCCTGCCAACTCGTCTTCGTCGCAAGCGCCCGATGTGGTAGCCTGCGATATCTATTCAGGGCTAACACCATAAGGTTCTTGCTGCGGTACGCCCCTAGACGGCGGTACCTACGATCCTGATTGCATAGGGTCATCAAAGAAAGTTTTAGCTTCCTGAAATGTCTGTTTATTCTTCTGTAGGTCAAGTGGTGTTGCTTTGTTAGGAGCTTTATGCACCCACTCCTGACCTGTGGTCTTTTCGGTCTCCTGTGATGTCCCATTGGTGGAAGCACCGCTGCGAGTCACAATGTTGACTCTTGGTTCTGGTTCTACCTGCTCGGCAGCAATAAGCTGGATGTTCTGGTGTACTGCTGGCTTAGGTTCTCTGATCTTAGCTATCAAGGTAGGGCAGTCTTCTATAGCGTGATCGTAATATTTGCAATAGTTACACATGGTAGTAGGGCTCTGACAGTCCCTAGCGTAATGTCCTACAACTCCACAGTTGTAACAAGTAACTGGTCCGCGACCACGGCCAAAGCCTTCTCCAGGGCCAAAGCCTCTGAATCCTCCTCGTCCTATGAATCCTCCTCCACGGCCACCATAAGCCGGATCATGTTGTGGTCCTGCTGCTGGACCCTGTGTTTCTGACTGGACTCTGTACAAGTCTTGCTTTGCTTTGACCATGAGGTCATAGGCTCAGTAATCGTGTTCATCATGGCCTACTGACTTACAGAAGACGCAGTATAGGTTCTTAGGTGTTTGCACGTACTTCTGAAGTAGAGGGCACTGGTGAGGTAGATGTCCTCTTGTTTTGCATATTTCACACCACGGCTCGTGGGTCTGTGGTAAGGGGTTAGGAGCCTCGGTTGCTAGATATTCTACAAAGACTGGACAATTATCTTTAGTATGGCCTTGTGCTTTACACTTTACGCACCATATGTCTTGCGCAACCTCTTTCCCTTTCTTAAGCTCATGTATCTGTATTATGAGATTAGCCAACTGGTTTTGCAGATTTTTCATACCTGTACTGGTTTCAGCTAGAGGGGAAGCCTCTAGTTTCATTGCCATCTCCAACGCGTCGGCCTGCGTCTGGAGTTTCTACTGCATTAATGGCAATCTGATGTGAGGGTGCAGCGCTGCAATAAACCATTCCTTATGCTGCTCCGGCGCAAACTCAAAGCTGACTTGGTCTATAAGGGCTTTAAATTTCTGATCAAAGTCCCATACTGACTCTGTAGGTAACTGTTTGATGTCGTTAAGCTCTGTAATGCACTGTGACTCAGACTTAGGTTTCTTAAACTCTTTAATCATGGCGGTCCTAACCTGGACAAGTGTTCTAGGTACTGTGGTATACTTCATGTACCAGGTTAAGGCTCGATCTCTTAGTGTGGTGACCAACTGTACAAGTTTAATGTTATCGTCATTGATGGTTTTAAATGTCCACATGGCTTCACATAGAAACCAATGCTGCTCTGGGTCCTCTGGCCCTGTACCCTTAAAGATAGGTAGCTTCATATCATCCCCCATTCTATTTCTGTGTGGTGGATGTTGATTTGTTGTGTTACTACCACTCGGTGGTGTAGGCAGAGGTGATGTAGCGGTAGTATGTACTGTCTGGGAACTGCTAGATGGAGTTCCTACGGGATTATTCTGAGTCTCCGCCTATTTCTGAGGGGTATAAGGGTGGTAGGGGATACCCCCTTCTGTTCTGTCTATGGTACTATGACTCTGTTGTCTAGTACTATCTGAACTATCTTCAAATATGGGAGATCTGAAATCTACTTTGTATTTCTTTCCACTACGTGTACGTCCAATGTCATCAAAATCACTTTCAAACTCTTGTGACATTACTATCTTTACTTATTCATCTGAAACTAGATCCATTGTTCCTTTTTCATGTAATAACATCTTAATGGACAATTTTAAATATTTTAGGTACTTACCGCGATATCCTTTAAAGAAGTACCGCTCAGCCTCACTGAAGCTTTTTGTCTGGTCGACTGCAAACTCTGTGATGAATCCGTCTAGCACACTTGCAATCCAGAAGTCTACTGCTCTTGTAATGGTATTATCAAGGTTCTGCAGGGTCTGAATCAGCTCCGGTGTCCAGACAATGTTTCTTTTCTTCTTGAATATGCTCGTATCAGTCAACTTTGATAGCCAGTTGTAAAGCTCATTTCCAAAGGTCGCAAAAAATATCGCATGCAGGTCTGTAATGATATGTTTTTGTAACCAGTCCTCTGTACTCAATCTAGGAATCTTGTTCTCTCGTTCAGCAAACTCTTTCTGATTAGACCAAACCCACTCGTTGAGTTCGTCTCTAGTAGGATGCCAACAGAACATCAGTGCTCAGTTTGTTCAAAACCGGCAACGGAACCATTTTTTGGTCGTCTGGGTAGACCCGGGTTTACTATAATTAACCAACAACACCCCTACCTCACTGGCCCTTTCGGCGACAGATGGCGGAGTGGCCTGAAGTCTCACCCGAAGTGATTCTAATGGGTTGACCAAAGACTCAGGTGTCTCGGTCAGGTTCTGTCGCATCCTATGTGCACCTCGCAACTCTTCTTAGCCTGCGAGATATCTATCTCTGCGCTACAATACGCAGCTTCCTCTTATTCGTGATGATCCCAACCTCTATCACATCGCCTCGTCCTGGGAAACACGTAACTCTCTCCTACGCCCAATCCTTAACCTGCAGCACCGCGCACCACAGCTCCTTTGCTGGTGCGATATCACCTCCCTTCAATATCCTACTACCGCGGCTCAGCGTACTTAGCGTTAATCGTGTTCAACTTACAGGACTCAACATGCAAGGTTGTTTGATACTACGACTCTTAACTGTCTCAAGTGGGACTTAGATATACTCTTCTGCAAAATACTTAAAAACTCAACTTGCATTTAACCTTTAAACATGCTGCGAACTGAATAACACATACATACATTTACTGTAAGCAAAGTTCATGTAACTAATGACAGATATAACAAGCAAATACAATCACATGAATCAATCACACAACGCTCAGATTTTACGTGGTTCACTTCCAGGGTTGAAGCTACGTCCACGGAACTGTGTTTCTATATTATAACTTGAGAAAGGTACACAGTTCTACTGCACCGCATATGCAGCTAGAGATCTTCTGGGTAACTCCGCACACAACCTGGAGCCCTTCTCTCTTAGATCTCTTCTCTATATTTCCTTCTTACAATATATTCTTACTCTCTCTCTCTCTCTCTCTCTGTCAATCCCTGCAGATTGTTACAATGCAAAATACAGTGAACTAACAGACTACTGATAATCTGACTAGCTGGATGGCTTAAAATGCACAAAATGCCAACCTTTTACACTACAAAATACATCCCTTTATAGGCGGCCCAGAGGTCTCACCAGTACAACACTGTGGTCCTGTCCCAACAGTAACCCAAAACCCTAATTAGTGACAGTCGGCATATCTGTACTTGGAGTAGCCACTTTTCGTCACACCACTGCTCCTCTGCAGTCTTCCATGCTTCCCGACGCTAACCATGGGTACTATGCACCGCTTCCCTTCTTCTATCCTTCGTCTTCAATACCTCGGCCTCGTCACTCCTTTTCCTTTATGAGGGTAATTGAGCCCTCCTATCTTCACCGCTGCCTTCAATGCAGTCGTTGAGCTCTCTCTTCTCGGTTGCTCAGGTACTATCGTCTTCCTTGACTTCTCTATTCAAACAGTCACGGTTTCCGGCTCTGCTCTACAGCTAGAAACATGCTACAGCGTCGTAGCTTTACCTTATCTCCTCGTTGTCACCAAAACTGTCTATCCGCCAAAATAGTAACTTCTCCTATAGCTGCGGGACTCTGCTCCAACACCAGTATATTCCCATGAGTCTACTATTGTGTTTATTTGTGATCTCTTGGATTTTTTGGAAGCTAGATCAACCCATGGAGCCCATTCATTCGCACTCTTTGATCTTATGCCTTCTCTATGTTACTACAAGATCACTTCCACACATCCTCTCTGTGTAAATGAAGATGGAGACATTATACATTCGCTTGGACAGTTATTTCACCTATATGGAGCTCATTTCATCTCTATTGGTTCGAAGTTCAAGTCATCTCATCATCTTGGAGCTGATTACAAGTCTCAAGATCCTTCAGTATTGCCTTCACATCATTGGATTTCAGTTGTTCAACATGGTCCCAGTTTCCATCCTGCAGCTGTCCTTGATCTAGGTGAGCAGATTTATCTTCTTCCCAAGAAGAATATTCCTCCAGACATCAGCATTTAGTTTGGAGCAGCAGCAACACTAGCAGTTCAACATTTTTGGTATTGCTTTTCATGTCCTTTCTTGAGGGAGGATTTTCCCCTTGAGGTTTTTCCTTTTTCCTCATTTCTTTGGACAAGATAAATTGTAAAAGGGTGACCATAGCCTTATTGTTGGGCCCTGTATGCATATATATTTCTGATTAGTTTAGGAATACCATCATAAATTCAGGCTTAAAGGGGGGTGTTGGAATATAATAAACCCACTCATAAAATAATTAATCATTATTTGATTAATTTCCTACCCACTAGATTAGATAGTTGGCATCCACTTGCACCTTAGAGTCAACACTTGCCATCTATATCCTATGAATGATTTATTTCTGATTCTGGGTTGATCTTGACCACTTTATGGCCATCCAGAATTGGTAACTACGCTTTACAGCAGAATCTGCTTTATTCTACTTTTTCTGCTTTATCTTGCTTTTCTATGGATATGGTAAAGCTAGTCAACTAGGAAACTGGCAGCTTTTGTTGCCAACCCATCCTCCATTATTTTCTCTCCATATTCTAGGATTAGCAATTCCTTCCTTCACTCATCATCACTCACACATGCTATTGCTAATTCATGAGGTGCTTGGTAGATTGGGAAAGTGCTTTAGTCAACTATGGGGTTTATCATAATTAGTAAGCCTGCTTTATGAGCTAGCTTGAATTGTCTTCATGCAACTCCTTTTTCCTTTAGAAGGATGTATTACCTATGTAATAATATCAATTATCATTTATTGATCATTCATTAATGTGTGTTCATTAATTCTTCTTCTTCTCTCCTTATGCTAATTCTCTACAATTCTATGTGAGGTTAATTGTGTGCCTAGATCCTTATCCAGTTTATGAAATTCCTTATGCCATCAAGGCTTTAGAATTTCTACATGGTATCAGAGCTAAGGTTCTCAAAGTTCAAGTTCTACATGCTATTAGAGCTAAGGATATCACATCTCTACATGATATTAGATCTTTGAGAGTTCATTAATTAATCCTCTTTTTCAGATTTGCAGGTTTATTTTGTAGGTTCAACTTCAAATGCATTCAAGAGTATCAGGTCCTCTTCTTTCTCCATTCACAAGCTATTCAGAGTGGAAACTGAAGATGATTTCATATCTAAAGAGACAAGGTCTGTATGAGATATCTATTGGAGCTGGTGAAGAGTCTTATGAAGAGCCAAGTGACTGGTTGAATGACTGTGACAGAGCAATTGGAGCTATTTGTCTAGCTATCTCTCCATGCATGCGCTACCTTATTGATTCTATTGATTACCCAAAGGATCTCTGGACAACATTGGATAGAGTTTTGGGAAAGGACAATGAGGATCCTTCTAGCTATGTGGAGAGTGCCTCTAGCTCCTCAATGATTTCTCTCTCTCAAGATGTCTCAACCTCTACAGTCTCTGATGAAGTTGATCATGAAGAAGAAGTTTCTCATACAGTTCCTGCTGCTACTACTCTCCTTGATTTGAATTCTTCCTCTTTCAATCAAGAAGCAAATATTGAAGAGCCATCTTTTTATGTGTCTCTTGAAGTAGAAGATATTGATTCATCTTCTTATGATAATGTTGATGAAAAAGAAATTACCAATGGAGCTGCTATTACTATTGATGATTCACTCACACATTCAGTGTTCTCTATGTCTTCTATCATGGATTCTGAGATCCATATGCCAGACCTCTCACGCCTTGTGCATGCCTCTCTTCTTGATGGTGCACAACCCAGTGATTTCTAGGATGTTTGCTTAGCCAAATCAAGTCCTTCCAGTGTTTTGCCACTTACCATACTTGATCCCATGTGCTTCTGCAGCTCCTCCTTTGTTCTTGGCACTCATTCTCAGAGCCTCCTTGAAGATTTTGAACATCACTATCTTTCCTCCTCTCATACTTCTACCATAGAGGATTCTTTACCAGTATATTCCCATGAGTCTACTGTTGTGTTTATTTGTGATCTCTTGGATTTTTTGGAAGCTAGATCAACCCATGGATCCCATTCATTCACACTCTTTGATCTTATGCCTTCTCTTATGTTCCTACAAGTTCACTTCCACACATCCTCTCTGTGTAAATGAAGATGGAGACATTATACATTCACTTGGACAGTTATTTCACCTATATGGAGCTCAGTTCATCTCTATTGGTTCGAAGTTCAAGTCATCTCATCATCTTGGAGCTGATTACAAGTCTCAAGATCCTTCAGTATTGCCTTCACATCATTGGATTTCAGTTGTTCTACATGGTCCCAGTTTCCATCCTGCAGCTGTCCTTGATCTAGGTGAGCAGATTTATCTTCTTCCCAAGAAGAAGATTCCTCCAGACATCAGCATTTAGTTTGGAGCAGCAGTAACACCAGCAGTTCAACATTTTTGGTATTGCTTTTCATGTCCTTTCTTGAGGGAGGATTTTCCCCTTGAGGTTTTTCCTCTTTCCTCATTTCTTTGGACAAGATAAATTGTAAAAGGGTGACCATAGCTTTATTGCTGGGCCCTGTATGCATATATATTTCTGATTAGTTTAGGAATACCATCATAAAGTCAGGCTTGAAGGGGGGTATTGGAATATAATAAACCCACTCATAAAATAATTTATCATTATTTGATTAATTTCCTACCCACTAGCTTAGATAGTTGGCATCCACTTGCACCTTAGAGTCAACACTTGCCATCTATATCCTAGGAATGATTTATTTCTGATTCTGGGTTGATCTTGACCACCTTATGGCCATCTAGAATTGGTAACTGCGCTTTACAGCAGAATCTACTTTATTCTTCTTTTTCTGCTTTATCCTACTTTTCTATGGATAAGGTAAAGCTAGTCAACTAGGAAACTGACAGTTTTTGTTGCCAACCCATCCTCCATTATTTTCTCTCCATATTCTAGGATTAGCAAGTCCTTCCTTCACTCATCATCACTCACACATGCTATTGCTAATTCGTGAGGTGCTTGGTAGATTGGGAAAGTGCTTGTCAACTATGGGGTTTATCATAATTAGTAAGCCTGCTTTATGAGCTAGCTTGAGTTGTCTTCATGCAACTCCTTTTTCCTTTATAAGGATGTATTACCTATGTAATAATATCAATTATCATTTATTGGTCATTCATTAATATGTGTTCATTAATTCTTCTTCTTCTCTCCTTATGCTAATTCTCTACAATTCTATGTGAGGTTAATTGTGTGCCTAGATCCTTAGCCAGTTTATGAAATTCCTTATGCCATCAAGGCTTTAGAATTTCTACACCAAATAGGATCCAAGCCTTTTCTTTCTTTTGGTTGGTAGGATGGAAGAAGTTGTGACCTCTCACCGTTTGATGAGTCGTGTGAGTTAGGGTTGGCAGTATTTCTTTTGTTTTAAAAGAGCCCCTCCTCAACCCTTGTATGGTTTGCATCCGCCTGTTTGACCTAGCTCACTCGGGTTTTATTATTTACCTGCTCCCATCTATCCCTGCCCTAGCCGTGTGCTGCCCTACCATTTCCATACGTTTCTCTCACAACACTGGTGCGTGATGATGAATCCTGAGTAGCCCAAGCTTTTCATTGACCTTTTCCTAACCTGGTTCTTGCTTCTGTGCGATGATATAATTTGTGTGCCTTTGAGTCATGAGAGCTATGTAGTTTTTGGGTTTATTTTTCCCTATCACCTTGTAGAGGGATTTTGGCCATGGTGGGTGAAGCTAGGGCATTGCCATGTTTTGGCCTCTGTTTCGCTACCCGCAAACCGTAAGTCTCATAGGGTAAGAGTACGTAGGGTGTTCAATCATGCTTCTGTGCAAAGAACTTGTCTATGTTTTAGGGCAGTGGTTACGGTCAAGGTAATTTGGACAACACTTTCCTGCGGGCTTGGGTTTACTGGGTTCCAATCTCCCTAGGGTCTGTTGCCTTCTCTTCACGCTTGTCGTAGGTGTATGTGGATGATGTGCAAAGTTTGTTGCACTAAAGAGTCGTGGGTGGAAACAACATGGTAAGCATACTGGTTAAGCTTGTTCCACTAACAGACATAAGGATTTCCTTATATGCTTTGAATATTTTGCTGCGTTTTTCATTTCTGATATGTATGACATGTGTTTCTGACTGAAGGGTGCTAAGACAGTTTATTATTTGCTGCAGGCTCAATTTGTACCAGACGCCATGCCTAAAAAAGGTAAGAAGAAAGCCAAGATTACCAAGGATGAATCAGATGCAGAAATCACACTCACACCAAAGGTGGAGATAATATACGAAGCTACCAAATCTATCACTGGGATGAAGCTGAATTTAAATGGGGTCAGATCTATCACATGCTCAAGGAGAAAAAGGTTCTAGAGGCAGGATTGGAAGACCTACTCTTGTTTGATAACATCTTGAAATCAGGAATCACCAAAGTGTCCACAAGACCAGAGCTTTTTCCTGGTCCTGAGGTCATTGGATGGATTGTGTCCAAATTTTATGCAAGGGGGGTGATCATGTACAACGTTGAGGATAAAGGATTTTCCTCCTTCACACCTGCATTCATAGAAAAAGCGTACAACTTTCCACCTTTAGAAGTCAACATGACAACCAACTAGGTAAAAGGCCTGACTCTTGACTACAATGGAGTGGCAAAGATGATGGTAGCCAAAGGAAATACTTTCAGGCATAAGGCATATGGGGAATATGATACTACCCATCTGTGTACCCCATACAGGATAGTAGTTGTTATTCTAAATAGGATTTTTGAAAGAGCCGACGAAAGGTTTTTTACGTTTGGATGGATCCCACTTATATACCATGTAACCATAATGGGGACAGTTGTCAATTGGGATGACATAGTAGCAATTAGTTTGTCTTCCTACATAACTGCAGCCCAAGAAGGATTGCATGAACGAAAATACGAGTTTTATATGGGATCTTTTCTAGTTGACTGCATACTTTGTTTTCATTCTTTTGAGAAGATCAACTGCAAATGGAAAGAAGGAGATCCCCTATTTATGCAGCATATCAGATATTGTGGGCTCACAAATACCACAGTCATTACAAGCTGATTTGTGAGGAGTTTCTAATGCCCCTATACCAACTAGTTTTCCCGGAGGAGTGTAAGTGCTTGTCTGAAGGTGGTTTGGAATCTATAAAGGATTTTGGAGACTACTTCTTTTCTGAAGAAGGAACCTATTTGAGGATGTATGGGGGGACCAAATAATCCTTATTGCTTCCCAAATATGCCACAGATTATATAGTACATAAATAAGTTGTGAGACAACTATTCTTGAATGGATTTGGGGGTTATTTGTTCGGCCTGAAAAAGGATGTTTTCCCACCACTACCCTTCTGTGTGGGAAGCTATAAGTTTTCTAAAGTTAAGAGTACACCTGAGTTCGTGAAAAAAACTAGAAATATTTCATTTCAGTGAAAAGAGCTTTCACAGGAATGATTCCCAAGGTAAGGTTGTTGCACACCATGCGCTCCTAAAAGTGAAATTCGAGTACACCAATCATATAGATAAGGACAAAGAAGTATATCAAAATATTTGTAATATGACTGCTCTGAACAAGTGGCACAGAAGGAAGATCACATTGTCTGGAGGTAAGGGAAGTAGTAGCGGTAATCCAGAACAGAAAGGACAAGAAGAAGAAGTTGCACAGAAAGCAGAAGAAGAAATAGAACATAGACTAGCAGAAGGTGCTAAGAAACTGTTCATCGAAGAGGCCAAGAAAGAGAAAGAAGAAGAGGAAGCTACAAAGCGAGGAAAGGAAGAAGAAGAACATAGGCAAAAAGAAGAATCCATCAAGGAGAAAATTGCATAGGTAGAGAGATCAATAGCTAAGGAATCACGAAATCAAGAAGAGGATACAGAGGAGCAAAGGAAGAAAGATCAAGAAGATCTAAATAATGAGAATCAAGCACAAATTCCTACCCAGGAAAATATGGAAAACCTCCCTAACACCTCGGGAAGTATCCTTACAGGAGGACATCACCCGATGGTTGAATTGGGGTTGGTGCCATTTACTCCATCAAAGTAGCACGAAGTTGCAAAATTAGAGGATGTATTCTTTGATCCCAAGAGGAAATCCATTGTATGGAGGACCAAGAAAACATTGAATATAGGTACTCAGCCCGAAGTTACCACCGTGACCGAGAAAATGGTTGTAAAGGATGTAGAAGACGATCTGGTGCATATGGCCTCATGGGGTGTTGTAACTACATAGGTAAACGCCTATAACATTAGTAGGCTTAAGGAAACCATTGATCAGTATAAAGATAGAATGGAACAGATGAAGGAGACCTTGAGGAAGGAAGATAGAGTTGGCCGGGAATTAAAGAGAAAGTATGATGCTACTATTTCAGACTTAGAGAAACGTTAGAAGGACTACCAGATTCTGAAGGAAGAAAAGGATGCTTTGAAACTGTCAAACACTATCTTCAATGGAGAGAAGAATTATTTAGAAAGAAATATGGTGGACATGGAAGTACAGAAGTCCACAGATGACAAGCATGCAAAGGAATCTAAAGTTTGGATTGCAGAACTTGAAGCACAAAGTAGCTCCTTAGAGGTATTATTGAAAGCAACAAATGAAAGAAAAATGGATATAACACCTCTCAGATAGCATGCTCTTTCGTTCAGGAATAAATATATCAAGTTCTGGTGCATTTAGCAGAGGAGGTCTACAGGATCAAGCAAGTAGAATCCCGATTACAGGAGATCTCAGTGATTGCTACTGAGTTCAAGACAAGGACCCAGAAGATTGCAGAAACCATACAGGGGTAGTTAACCTGGTTAGAGACAAATAAAGAGCTAGCAGAAAAGACACCTATGAACAATCCATAGAAGTTGCAGATTGAACATGATATTATAAATTTTAGTAGCAAAGCTGCTGAGAGATTAATAGTGCCAGTCGAGAAGACTATGGAGAAATGTGTAGAATTCTACAAGAAGGTACTTTCGACTCACAATAAATGCCAGACATCTTCAGCAAAAAGGTAGTGGGAGTTTCTAGCTCATGAAGAGTACTTGAAGTACCTGCCAGATAGGTTGCAAGAGGATGAACTTAATATACAGTGGGTTAAAGGCTTGAGTGAAAAGGTGATTAAAATTTTGGTGGCTCAGGCTGCAGTCAATAATTGTCTGCTGGAGGATCAGCTTAGAGCAACTCTACCAAGGGTACCAGACATAAAAACCCAGCTGTCCAAGCATGAATTCAAGGTCAGATTTTTGGAACCAACAGATTTTAAGACCATAACTACAGATTTTGTGGCATGGAAACAGTTCATTAATGAGCTGATTGGGCCCACTTGAGTGGTTTTTTTTATCTACATGTGGCGATTTTATTGCAATATTTTTTATTTATTTTATTTCACTAGTGAGCACACTAGAAGACAAACATTTTGTAACCAAAAGTTGAGGAAGCCCAAAGGGAAGGGAAGAACAAGAGTCTTTTTTGCAAATGTATAAATATTGGTAGAGTCGAATAGAAGAAGGACTTTTCTATCTCTCATACGCTAAATTATTTTTGTAAGAAGAACTATTTCTTGTTATAATAAAGAGGATGAAAATTTTGTTGGAGAAGGGGCTGCCTGAGTTTCAAAAGCATGTTGTGTAGACTGTTGAATAAAGAACTATTTCTGTTTTAGCTCTATACAAATTTGTGATATCGTTCTAACCGCTGAACTATTTTTGTGTTATTAATTTTCATTTTCATGTTATGAATCTTATGCAGTAAATGAGTAATGAATGCTTTAACTTCACAGAGCTATCTCTATGTTATCTTGTCTGTTGTATTTATGTATTCTGAATTTATCATCTATCTGTAAAATTCTTTGTGCATAAAATGCAGTACATTGCTCATATGAATAATAATCTTGCTCCCTGGGGATAGGTTAGATAGATTAGATTAGATTAGATTAGATTAGTTGTTCTTTGCTTTCGGTGATTTAGGAACAAAGGGGATAAGATGGGAGGTAAGAACCTACGAATCACAGGTTGAGGTATTTGTTCCCTGATCACTTGCATTTAATCTAGGCACTTGCATATTATTTATAAAACATAAAAAAGTCATATAAACGGTGGACCTAGCCGCAACCGGTAAAATAGATTTAAAACTTTTCTTTAATTCTACGGCAGCCAGACCGCTAACTTGACGGATTGCCCAAACCAAATGATAAATGATCTACTTAGGAATGGTTATTGGGGAGAATCCCTACTGATGGTACCTAGGATTTTCTAGGCATCAACAAGACCTTAACACCTGGAGTAATGAAATACAAATTATGCATGACTGGGGAATCACCACCATTCTTGACTACATTGGCCCAGCTAGAATAGAGACGATCCAAGTTAAATCCCCCATCCATTGGCTTCCTCCCCTTGAAAATACTTACAAGCTCACTTTGATGGTGCCTCCAAAGGGAATCCAGGCCCTGTGGGATTTGGAGGTGCCATTCGAAAAAATGAAGGGAAAATTATAGGAGTCTTCTAGGGCTCTGTTGGCATCACTACAAAAAATGTCACTAAGTTGAAAGGACTGTTGGTTTGCCTCACCTGGGCTATGGACATGAATTGGACACCCCTCATCCTAGAAGAAGACTCCCTCCTTATCATCAATATGGCCACCAGACTTTGGGCAGTTTCTACAGGCATCAAAGTGGTCAATAACTGGAGATTGTAAAGCAAGCTTGGAGATCTTAACCTCATTCTCAGAGACAACCCTGCGCTCATTTTTTAGCATGTAAAAAGGAAAGAAAATAGGCTTGCAGACACCATTTCCAATAAGGTATTGACCTAAAGTCCTACCATAAAACGCTCTTGTTTGGACGACATCATTCAACCTGAAGACAAGGTCAAATGGGATCGGATTGTGACACATGATTTTCCACATGTGGGTGTTCTTAGGATAGCTGATGGATATCAGGTGCAGATGACAGTTGTCGAGTGTCAAGTGTAGGGAGGGAGGCCCCGGGAGGAGCAGGAAAGTGGGGAGATGGAAGGTACCACCTGACCCTCCCCCTAGGCGTAATATATGTAGCATAGTTACAACACAAGAAGATGACTTCAAAGCTGCGATTCACCATAGTAAATCTATTCAGCATATCACTGAGATAATAATGCAGATATTAACTTCGAACTAGGCGATTCATCCGACAACCTGTGATGAGTGTCCTTCCTCTACAGTGTTGAGGGATGAGCATCGTTACCATTTGATGAAGTTCCATGCGCATCTGGTCAATCACAAGGTGGGACATGCCCCTCTTCCCTTAAGCTAGGCTACTAGTAGGTGCGCCATGCCTAAATACATATCTACCCTACGACAGTCAGATCGAAAGAGCGATAGAAAGGATACAGCCTGGATATTGCTAGGAATTCAAGATAATAGACCTGATGGTCATGAAGTTTCTCACTGTGTCCTAAGCATGAGGTATAAGAATATGACAATGAAGCTTCAGCATGCCACCAACGTTAATCTATGCCTAGGAAACATTACTCTCAGTTATTGTCTCATACTTGGGGTTCAATTCTCGACGCCTCGAACCTGGAGGTGCAAACTTTGCATGTGGAATCCATCTACAGTGTGTCTCAGCACCAACACACATTAGACGACCTTGAGCATAGACCCCAGCACCAGCACACCTTGAAGATGAATTCAGGAGGAGATGGAAGTCAGGAGGTTGACTGGGAAGCCCTCTTCTAAAAAGAGGCTCTTGCTCACATTCGCAATTCAATTGCAGCCATGGAGGACAAAATTTCCAATGAATTTAGGCTCAGACTGGGGCATGATATCACCATGTCCAACTATTAGAGGATGAAGTTTATCTTGTCCAAATCCATGAGCGAAAGAGAAAGTTTCAGAGAGTGCGTAAACCTCACGGTCAACACCTTCAAAGAGGATGCTGAGAAAGGGATAATTCACATGAAAATTATCACGCAACTCTCTGAGCCCCCTTTTAGCAAAGCAAATAAGGATGATAAGGATGCCGGCACCAGCAAAGCCCTGGAGGATGAGGTTGAATCCTCCAAGCGATTATATTTGCTCTGATTTGCTTTGTTTTGTCTTTCATGCTCCCCACAAGTCTCTCCTCCTCTTATGTCAATTTCTTAAGTTGTAATGTGTTGTCAACCTTCAATGATTGGGCAGCAGTGGTTATGTCTAGATGCTCAATATGGACCATTTTGCACACCTTCCTCAATTTGTTCCATAGCCATGGCTTGACTCCCTGTTTATGTGGCAAGCCTAATTATGTAACTCTCTTTTTAATATGAAATTGAAGGACCATCTATCTTACTTACAAAAAAAAAGTAACTAAACTATTTAGCTTTATTACAAGCCATCCCTCTCTGGAATACTTCGTCCATGAAGTATTGGTAAGAATGGGTGTCGTGAACAAAAATATTCATTCTCCCATGTAGCTTCATCATCTAGTAAGTTTCTCCACTTGATAAGGTATTCATTGACTGATCTAGAGCGAAGTGTTATGGTTTTAATTTCTAAATTGCATTATGGTTCAAGCACTAATTTTCCTTCATCATGTAACATACGAAATTCAGTTTGTATGTGAGTGGTTGAGCCCAATTTCTTCTTTGCATGACACATGGAAGACGTCATGTGTTTTTCCTTTAATATGGATGTCTAGAGAATAGGCCACTTGTCCCACTCACTTCCGAACTTGATATGGACCATAGAAATTGGGTGCAAGTTTATGATTTATGGAATTTTTTAGTGAAGTTTGTTTATACAGTTGAAGGCGAACAAACACCCAATCTCCCACTTCAAATTATCGATCGATTATTTTTTAATCTGCTTGTTCTTTCATATGGTTTCTTGCTTGTTTGATATGGTTCTTCAAAATGAGGATGACCTCATCAGATGTCGCTAGGTAATATCTTGCTACTGAAACTTTGAAATTGTTGATGGCATATTCTCTTGCTGTAGGAGGTGGATACCCATATAAGGCTTCAAAATGTGACATTTTTGTTGATGTATGATATGTACTATTGTACCACCATTCTGAAAGGTATATCCATTGCGTTTGTAGGTCATTCACAAAATTCCTTAGGTATCCTTCAATGGATTTGTTTACTACTTCAGTTTGTGCATCTCTCTAGGGGTGGTACAAGGTACTCTTAGTTAAGAAGTCCCAATTTGGTGGACCAATTCTTTCTAGAAGTTGCTAGTAAATTTGGGGTCCCTCTCACTAACAATAACCTTGGGAAACCCATGGAGCTTAAATATATTCTTTACATAACTATCTGCGACTTGGCTTACTTTTGCTTTGGATGAAATACTAATGAAATGAGCATATTTTGTTGATCTTTCAACGACTACAAATATATTATCCTTTCCTTCTGATGTAGGAAGGCCGGTGATAAAATCCATGGATACCTCAGACCATTTTTGGGATGAAATATGAAGGGGTTGTAGGATACCTGAAGGAGCCATTGTTTTGAACTTCTTCCTTTGACAAGTATCACATTCAGCCACATCTTTCTTGATATCATTCTTCAATCCCTTCCAAAAGAAGGATTAGAGGATATTGTGGTATGTTTTAAAGAAACCAACATGCCCCACTGTAGGGGAGTCATGGTTCTCTTTTAAGACTTGAGTTTTGAATTTTGATGAACTGGGTAAATATATTCTTTGTTTGTACCATAGGATGTATTTTTCCCATGAATATTTGGATTTTGTTGCTTTGTTGTTTTCAACTTCTTCAATTAGCTTCCTTGTCTCTGGGTCTTTCACATACTCAATTTGGAATTTTGAAATACAATCATGAACAACTATGGATATGGCACATAGTGAGTAATCACTCTCATGTTTTCTTGATAAGTTGTCTGCAACCCTATTATTCTTACCTTTTTTATACAAAATGTCGAAATCAAAGACTTGGATTTTTCTTACCCATTTCTATTGTTTGGGAGAGAGATTTTTTTGAATTAGAAAATACTTCAAGTTGTTGTTGTCTATTTTAACAAGAAATTTTTCCTCGAACAAATATTGCTTCCATTTAACAAGGGCACGCATTATTGCCAACATTTCCTTGTCGTATGTGGATTTTGTTTTCTCAGTTGGTTTTAACTTTCAGCTTTCGAAAGAAATGGGATGTTTAGCTTGCATGAGAACAACTCGTAAGCCTGTCCTTGAAGCATCACATTAAGGGATGAATTTCTTAGTAAAATCATGAGTTTTTAATACTAGTGTGGATATCATTAGGGATTTTAATTGTTCAAAACAATTTTATGCATCCTTATCCCATCTAAAAGCATCCCTTTTTAATATTGATGTTAGGGTTTCTACAATTTGGGGGTAGTTGCGAACAAATATTCTATGATAACATGTTAGACCCAGAAATCCTCTTAACGACATAATTGAATTGGGCAACAACCACTCTGTGATCGCCATAACTTTTTGGGATCGACCTTAATGCCGCCAGCTAAAACAATGTGTCCCAAATATTCTATTTCTTTTTTCTTGAAACTACATTTTTATTTTTTAGCATAAAATATGTTTTCTTCTAGAAGCTGCAATATTGTTTCTACATGCTTGAGGTGCGAGTTCCAATTTTTACAATAAAAAAGGATATCATCAAAAAATACTAGCATGAACTTCCTTATGTAAGGGAGAAACAAGTCATTTATTACTGCTTGAAATGTTACCAAAGTGTTGGATAATCCAAATGAGATCACTCGAAATTCATATAAACCTTCGAGGGTGCAGAAAGTTGTTTTGGGGACATCTTCTTCTCGAATACAGATTTGGTAATATCATGATTTTAAGTATAGTTTAGAAAAATACTTTGCACCATGTAGCTTATCCAATAATTTGTCAACAAAGGGAACGAGGAATTTATCTTTTATGGTGGCTTTTTTTAACACTCGATCATCAATGGCAAGTCTATACGATCCATATTTTTTCTTGATGAGTATGACTAGTGCAGAGAAAGGACTCTTACTACGTGTGATTAATCCAGCGTATAATAGTTCCTGCACCAAATGTTCGATCTCTAATTTATTCCTGTGATATTGTCTATATGAATTTTTTCTAATTGGAGTTGATCCTGGCAGCAACTTGATGATGTGATCCCTGGAACGTGGGGGCGGGAGACCATGAGGATGGTTTTGGAAGATGTCACTATGTTTCCCCAAGAGTTGTTTTGATTCATGTGAATGAGCATTTTGTCTTTCGTCAGCCATCCTTTCCATATCATATCAGTTTAAGAAGAAGGATTGAGCTCCCCTTTTTATCATCTTTTCCATTTTATTGGACGCGAAAATTTGGGGAGGGGGCAGTTAATACTATAAATCTTATATTTCTTCCCATTTTTATAGAACCTTATAAATTGTTCTTGTGAGTTTAATCCGTCTGTCCCTATTGTTTCCAACCATTATGCACCTGAAACAATGTCAACCCCTATGATTGTCATAACATACATTGGTGATATTAGCTTGTAGTCCTTTATAGTTAGTTCTACTTTATGGCATTTACCATTGCACGGTGTGGTCTTGTTTCCTGGTATCGATACTTGGAAGCTAGTGGTAGGGTAGATGAATATGTTTAATTTTTTTGTTACACTAGATTCTATGAAGTTGTGTGTACTCCCACTATCGACCAACACCTTCACGTTAGTGTCCTTGATATGGCCAATAAATTTGAGGGTTTGGGGTTTAGATATACCTGTCATTGCATCCACTGAGAGTGTTGGTGTGATGTTAGCCACCTCTTTACCAGTATCATCACTATCTGACTCTGTTTCAGAGGAAAGTGTGTCACTTGATTCTTTATCATTATCGTCACCAGTATTACTTTTTTCACACAAGAATATATTCTTATTTTTACACTTATGTTTTGGACGCCAATTAGGAGTGGTATATAAATCGACGAAAGTTGTAATTTTTTCTTTTCTTCAATTAATTTTTCTTTTTTATGGGCTTGCTCCATGTCTTTGACGTCTAATAATTTTATCTTACTTTGAATGTTTTGTTTCATCCCACCAATGGCAATTTTCAAGAGTCGTTCTTCAATTTTATCTTGGACACGAGTGGGCAGGACCAATAGATTGCTAAAACATTCATCCACAGTTCCTTCTTGTTGTAAACGAGTGAGATTGTTGTAGATTTCAGCTTCTTACATGTCATGAAATCATTTAAAGAAATTTTTCTTGAAGGTGTCCTAGTCTCTACTTAGTCTTCCTCCATTCGTCGTTGATTCCCACCATAAGAACCAATCACAAGTAGTTTTATCCATGTACAGTGCTGCAACATTTAATTTGTCGGCATTGCCCTATATATTGTACATTTAAAAATGTTTATTGATTTTCCTGATCCATCAAATATTGCCTCGATTATTTTCTCCATCGAATCTTGGTAAATCGATCTTGACCTTGTGAACAACGCTGTGGGTTGGGCGGCAAGCCTGTATGTGAGTTATTGCTTCCTTTAACTTGGTCTCTTTGTGACTGAATTTAGAGCTTTAGGCTGGGAATGTCCTCCTCTTTTTGCTCAATCTTTGTCATTATTTTTTGAACTAGATCAACATCTGACTTTATGGACGCATCCTTGTTCTTCGAGGGGTTTCTCTCCATATTTCGTGTAGTCATCTTGTTTAAATTTGGATTGGAGAGAATTTAACTATTAAAATTAATTGCAATAATAATAATTTATTATTAAAAATAATAATGATAAATTTATTACAAAATTTTAATAGTTAAAAAAAATGTTTCAAGTACTAAAACATGGTTATGAAACCCTGGGGCAAAAAGGCAGCAAGCAACACACGCAGAAGAGGGTGAGACGCGACGGAGAGCAGGTGGAGGTGGTCAACCAAGGGGTGGAGGGAGTAGAGGCAGGATTGGTGAGGGTGTTGCATGTGGGAGAAGGGAATGAGTGGGTTGTGCGCGGGGAATGGCTTGGGTGCACAAGGTGGAAGGAAGTGGAAGGGAGACTAGACAAGAGTGGTGGGTGCGGGAGATAAGGGAGATGGACGTCGGGTAGCATAGGGATGCGAGGGAATGGATGGGTGTGTAGCAGGTGGGACATAAGTGTGGGTGTGTAGCAGGTGGGATTTGCATTGGGAGTGTGGCAGCAAAGTAGTGGAAACAAGGGTTGGGATGAAAGGTGTTGCGTGGGATTGGTGAGTGGAGAGTGTGGAGAATGAAAATGGAGAATGGAGAATGGATATTTTGTACTTGAAGAAGAGATGAGAGATGAGGATTGAGAGAACACAGGAAACCCTGCATTCGAAAGCTCTGATACCAACTTGGAATGTATATTCCAAAATATATATTTTATTCACTGAATTGGTGGTTTTTACAAGGAGTACAATGTGTCTTTATACAAATCAAGGGTCACAATTAAATGATGTCACCTATAAAGGCGTTCATTAATAAGTAACAATTTACTAACTAAGTAACTAACATATTTAGTTTTATTACAAACAGAGAAGTTCATTTAGTAATATTCGTCATTACCTTGCTTTGTGGACAAAGCATCTTAAAAGAAGAGGGCAATGTTATATATAAATATATAAATAGAGAAAATAAATAAAAATATAATAATAATTTAAACTCGAATTGTATAATTAGATATACATTTTAATTAGTCATCAAAGAGTGTGACTTTATGAAAATTCATGCTCATACACCTGATAAAACATATATATGCGATATTTCAAATTGTTTTTTTCCCCTGGAAAAAAAAGCATGACTTTATATCATCTTTTGAGAACAAAATTACATTCAGAATATACATAGTCTGTGTAGTTTAAGTTAAAAAAAAAACATAAAGTATGAATATATGCTGTAAATATATGTTGCTGAGGAGTCCCTCAATATAAAGTCTTCACAGAAAATCTGTACATAAAAAATCGCAGTGAAACCTGTATTACCATGCCCCAAGTAAATGCACAGTCAAAAATGCCTTATCCATTCGACCCAGTGTCGAGACCTGAGTCATATAAGGTGGATCATCACCTCCCAAAAAAAAATAAGTATCAGATCAAATATATTCCTGAATATATCCAGAATACACATAATTCTGATAGAGATAAGCAAAAAAAGGTATGATAATCATAAGCCAACCCCCTTAGTGAAAGGTCGATGATAGTACTCATGAATGATTCCATCTAGGGACTCCCTAATATTCCACCTACCCACCTCAATCTGTAAGCCCACCTTCGCAGCCCTGTCTGCAAGCCTATTATTCTCCCTGTAAACATGTTGGAAATTGAAAGTAGTATAAGTTTCAATCACAGCCCTGATGGAAAATAAGATAGTTTCAAGTCTAATGTTCCGGCAGGTTTGAATGCCTTTGATCCAGTTGACCACCTTCATCGAATCCCCATAAACATTGAGTGTTCTACACCCCTTCTCTGCTGCAAAAATTAGAAGAATTTTTAAACTCAGTAATTCAGCAATATTGTTGCTTCCATCCCCCTAGCCCGACCATAAGCTCAAAAAAATGGTGCTCAGATAAATATAAGATAGCCCCACCCCCGCAGATATTATTTTGGTATGCCCCATAAAAGAAGCCCCAAGGAACTGTTCTATCCAGTTCCAGTTCCATAATCTCCCTCTGTCTAATAACCCTAATATGTTGAGGAAAGTATGACAAAATACCACAAGCTTGATTAGTCATGATGGAAGGAGTTACCAATTTATCCCCAAAAATGGTTTTATTCCTGGCCAGCCAAACTCCCCAGATTACCAACAATGGGAATGCAGTCATAGAATCCAGTGTTTCAGATATTCTCTAGGATTCCCAAGCCTGAAGTACCAAAATACCATCCCAATTGCAGGCCCTCCCAAGCACCTCATGACACTCCCTCCAAACTTCCTTGATATACGGGCAATTGACAAAGATATGAAAAATAGTTTCATCCTCAGCCCGACAGAGTGTACACCACCCAGGGCCTTGGTAGCACCTATTTTGTATATTATCCCATGTAGGAACCTTATTTTCCAAAACACACCACATAAAAACCCTGGATTTGGGTGGGCTTTTTATTTTCCACAGGGCTTTCCACCACCAGATCAAATTACCCTGAACACCAGCCATGCTTAATTTAATATAGCCAGCCTTGGGGGTATACCTACCAGCAGGGTTCACGTCCCATATAAGTACATCCTCCCTATCCCGCGGGTGTGTTTGAAGCTGAGATAAGTTAGCAATATATAAAGCCAATTCTTTTTCAGCTTGTACAGGCAGGTTCAGATCTCCTGCACTTATCCAACTTTGAGTCCAACGGTTTACCTATATAGGGGAAGCAATATGAGCCAAATAAAAAGATATTATTAAGACCCCCCCCCCAAACTTTTTGGAATCGCAATTCATTCCCATCTGACCCGGGGTCTAACATAAGCTTCTGGGTTCCCACTCCATAGAAAATAGAAACACATCATGCGCGCTGCTTCTAGGATACCCTTTCGAATCTAGGCGAGTGTCTTCCAATAGACAGGTATAACTTCAAGAACTTATTTAACCAATACTAATCTGCCAGCCCTAGAAAGCCATTTGTGGCACCAAAGTTTGAGACGTTTTTCCATGTTTTGAAGTAGCCAATTCCAGTCCTTCTTTTGATAACAATTTGGTTTTAGAACAAAACCCAAATATTTCAACCCATCCTCAAAAGATTCCATATTAAAAGGCAAGATCTCCGAAATCATCTGAATCTCAGTATCCTCCAACAAATGGGATGACAGAGTTGATTTCTCCATATTGATCTCCATCCCCGTGGCTTTTGAAAACAGTTCCAAAATCTCAGCAATGACTGCCACTTCTCTAGCCAATCCTGAACAAAAGATAAGGATATGATCTACAAATAATAGATGGGTGATAAACAACCTGTTGGAGACCTGAATGCCCTTCAGTGTACCGATACGTTTTGCATTTCTGAGAGACCTACATAGACCCTCCGCCACTAGAAGAAAAAGCAGGGGATACAGTGGGAATCCCTGTCTAAGTCCTCTTTCTGCATGAAAAAAATGGGAATATTCACCATTGATCAAGATCGAGAAAGATACCGTAGTTATACAGCTCATGATCCACCTGATAAAAGCAATTCCAAATCCAAGATGATTCAGTAACATACAAATATATAACCAACTTACCTTGTCATACGCTTTGGACAACTCAATCTTAAGGATTGCCCCTTTTATATGTTTATTCTTCATACTATGCAAGCCTTCTTGAGCAACCCCAATGGCTTCATGAATCTACTTTCCCTCTAGGAAACAAAATTGTTCCTCAGTAATGTGTTCCGACAATATCCCTTTCAGCCTATGGGAAATCACCTTCAAAATGACCTTGTAGATACAGATGCAGAGTGAAATAGGCCTAAAGTCATTCAGAGAAATAGGATTGTCAACCTTAGGAATCAGAGATATAAAGGTCGAATTAAAACTGGTTGGGATCCTTCCAGACACCCAAGAGTCTTCAACAACCTTCAGTAGATCAGCACCCAATATCTCATATAGTACTTGGAAAAATTCAATCGACCACCCATCACGCCCCGGGATTTTATCCTTCTGAAAAATTTGAAGGACCGCTTTAAGCTCTTCTTTAGTAACATCTCCCATCAGTGCCAAATTGTTTTCTTCCTCCACAAATCTAGGGAAAAATTTCACCACTTGAATGACCTCTGCAATGGAAGCCTGTGCCTGAGCTTTGTAAAGGGTCTGGAAATATTCCACCCCAATGTTGACCATCCCCTCAAAGGTATCGTGACAAATACCAGATCCATCTATCAACTTCCAAATAGTATTCAAGGCTTTCCTCCCCCGGTCATATGCATGAAAAAATTATTATTTTCATCACCGCATTCCAACCAAATCGCCCTACTTTTAAGCTGCCAGGTCTCCTCCCTTTCCAGCAGTAGTATGCCCCTTCTCCCTTCCAACCTTAAAAATAGTTCCCTATCTGGAAGAGTAAGGAGACCCCCACCATCTCTATCATAGATCCCCGCTAATTCCTTTTTAATAAGTTTTAATTCACTGTCCTCCCTTCTTCTTTTTTTAGAAGCCCAAGTTTTTACAGCATCTTTTAACTTGAGTATATTCGCAGCAAACTAAAAATTTGTCGAAGTCCTATTTTTTGGGTCAGTAGGAACCCATAAAGCAGAGACCAAATTATGAAAAGATGGATCTTTCAACCAAGTCTTATTGAATTTCAAAGGGCTAGGTGGTTTAATAGGCCCATTTCTGAATTCAAGAAAAATAGGGAAGTGATCTGACTGACCACCACTACCAACCCACTACCTGATAAAGTGGTGTCTATCCACCATCCTCTCAGAAACCAAACTTCAGACTACCCCAGAGAGAAATTGAAATCGCCACCCATGACCACCATGTCACCATTCAGAAGAGAATTTTTGAAAATGTTATCCCAAAAGGGGATTCTATTCAAATATGGCCCATATATGTTTACCACAGTAAAACATTCCTCAAGACCCAAAGCCTATACCGACAGACCCAAAACAGGTTCCAATTGTAATAAGACATCCAAATAGCAAGGGTACCCACATCTGGGCAAGCAGCAATAACAAAGCAAGACCACCACTTGAAGTGAGGGAAGATAAAGTTTTGGTTGACCGAGAAGCAGCTCCAGTGCAAATTTAAGATCCTTTAGTTGAATATCCATATTGAGATGCAGTGCCTTGATAGGGCCAGTTTATGCCCCAGAACCAGAAGGATAGCTTTTTCTAAAAATAAGCATCTCTACCCTAGCCTGCAAGGGTGATAAAAACCTTTATAAACAGGTTGGAATAAAATGAATCGAAATGAAATAAAGAGGTTAAGTGCTCTCTCTTCTGTAGAAGATAAGGTTAGGACAAAGGCTATATAAGATAGCAGGTTAAGTTGTCTACCTTGAACCAATAAATGTACCTGTCGCAGCTTCCCTTCACGTGGTTCCAAACCCATCTCGAGATCGAAACCCCAAAGCATCATCCCTTACAATTATACATAAAGTATGTTTCCTAGTTAGAGATCCTATTCTAGTGCCAGTAGAAACAAGGGTAGCTTTAATGGTATGGGAATTAGAAGCATTTAAGGTAGGAGCAAGAGCAAGGGAAGCATATAAGTAAACAGCAAAAGCTAAAGCATCTTTAGCTGCAAAGGTGATCCATAAGCTATTGTTTCATCTGTTTACCCCTATGTGAAGCAAGCAACAAAAGAAGAAGCATAGGTAGATTCCAATTGTATTTGATCCAAGTTCAATGATAGGAGCTAGAACTTTACTCAGTAGATCCGCCCTAGTAGCTTCCTTTATAGTCTGTGGTGGGAGAGCATAGGTAGCTAGAGCAGCCATATCCATATAAGATGGATTGCGGGCAGTAAGCGATTACTGGCACCCTATCCTCAAACACCTAATGAAATCAGATTTCTGCAAAGGTTTACTTCGCAAATTGGGCCTAGCAGTTTTCATTTTAAAGCCCTAAGCATAAATAGTAAATACTCGAGCAAGACCTAGGAAAGACTCTTAATTTAAGGTCAGGTCTTCTTTTAAGGTAATAAAAATCAGGTCAGGGAAAGATAAATAAGGTACTTCTCATTGATTTTCTTAGGCATAGATGCCTAATAGTATAAGTATCTATTCCCAAGTGAGAAGAGTAAGGCAAGCTCTCCTTCCTTGGAAAAGGACCATTGCAATATCAATAGTGTTAAATCATCAAGAAAGTAGGAAGCAAATAAGAATGAAAATATAACTGACGGAAAAGGCTCACAAATTTGCTCCAGTAATCAATAGTACACAATGGTACATATATATTAAATAATCTATAATTGACCTCTAACGGTATGACCATTAGGATAGATAATGAACTTAGATTAGAGCTTTCAACATCCCCCCTTAATCTTAAGTTTGATATTGCCTAAAAAACCGCTTACTTGACAATCAAACGTGTCAAGCAAATTCAGAGAGTAAAACTCAAAAAGCTCAACTACTAATGGCTGAAAATCTTTTTGACACAAAATCTAGCAGAAGGAGTAAGACTTCTACTAAGTTGCATGGTTTTGAGTTGACCAAAAAATAATGGTTTTAAGTTGAACATAAAACTATCAAAGATATCAAGAGGTGGTTTTAGGATTACCATTAACCATATCAACTAGAAGCTCGAATGACTTCTGTTGACCACAAAAATCGTATCAAGATCCATGAAAAGTAGACTCTCATGTGTTATACTTAATTGATGGTTCTGGAAACTTTTAAATTTCACTAAGTCTTCAAAATTCAGAAACAACACTCTGTCTTCAAAATTCAGAAACAAGGTTGCATACTTGTTTCCCAATTGTTTTGTTCATTGTTCACAAGCTCACAATATCACTTTAAAACTTGGAACCTGACATCAAAGTGTAGATATTTATTCCCCCTGTCAGGGACAAGGTGAGAAGATGCAAGCTCGTTCAAATTTTCTCTTGTTTTCGACTCTCTTTTATCCCCTTTCAGAAACAATCTATCATATGTATTAACTTCATGCATAATCAAGTTCAGAATGTTAAAAAAAAAAATTCCTTATGGGTGTTGGGTTCAACAAAAAATGCACCCAATTACAATCATTTTTCAATTCAACAATATTTAATACTCACAAAAATATTTGCACAAAACACAGAATGCAAGGATAAAAAAAAAACTCAACAAGCAGAAAATAGGTGTTGAATTTTTTTAGTTTTTTTTAATTCTGATTGCTGAAAAATCTGTTATAATTTCAAAATGTCAATGGCTGCAATCTTCAATTTGTGTTCAACAATATCTTCAATCTGTCTACAATAATGATGCAAATTCTGGTGTCAATGCGAGACACTCTATCATGGATGCTCACACAAGAGAGAAAAAACCATTTATGTTACCCGCAAACCTTCTCTCACGTGAATCTACCAGAATGCATTTAGAACTGATTGTGGTGACCACCAAATCTTGATGCTTCATTGTGGCCAAGGCATATGTAGACAGTGATTCTGACTCTTTGTTTTTTCAAGCTTACAATGCTATTTTTTTTTAATAAAAAATTGTTTAAACACTCCTTGTGTATATAACGTCCATGTCATAACTTAAAATCTCATTTCATAGCTATCCCTTACGGGTGCCAAATGAAATCATTATACCTTTTAATGGACAGTCAATTTTTCCCTTTTGTGAAATTTTCTTTCACCGTGAACATAGATTGTTTTCTTTTCTTTAAAAATTAAGAAAATAAATATTTTTAAAGAAACCACTGGGCTTCGCCAAAATCTTACTCATTTTCACAACTATTGGATTCCTCACGGGTTCACTTTACTTCTGATATAAAAAATATTCTTTCTTGAAAATTTATCCCCTATCATTCACCGTGAGAAGAAAGCTCTCCTTTCCTATAATAAAATCATTTCATGTAAATAAAAAACCTCTTTTCATATATTCAATTCCTTTTTCATAAGGATGAATCCGATAATCTTTGAAATAAATTCTTCTACCCATTGAATTCATAGCAATTGACCCATTTGCAAATATTAATAACAGACATTTACTAGCAACTCTACTTTTGATCTTCAAAAAATTTGTAAAACGGATTAGAGTTTCTTTTC
This sequence comes from Pseudotsuga menziesii, assembly GCA_001517045.1. NCBI lineage: Eukaryota > Viridiplantae > Streptophyta > Pinopsida > Pinales > Pinaceae > Pseudotsuga > Pseudotsuga menziesii. The sequence continues at coordinate 589,983 of LPNX010242320.1, read as the reverse complement.
ACGCAGTAGCAAATGGTGGAATTCTATATTTTACCAGCAGTCTCAAGGCTCCACTCTTTACTGTCGGCTAGAACAATCTTTGCGATCTTTATTTCCCATCCACAATTTGATAATCATCTCTATCCATCAAGACGCATCAGCATCTTCATCTTTATCTTCAATCAAGACGCAGCATCACAGCCTTTTGCATTATTCTTTCATACAATTTAGCAAAAACTCTATTAACCAAGGCCACTGATCTTATGGTGCTCTGATACCACTGTTAAATTATCAAGAAAGTAGTAGGAAGCAAATAAGAATGAAAATATAACTAACGGAAAAGGCTCACAAATTTGCTCCATTAATCAATAGTACACAATGGTACATATATAGTACATAATGTATAACTGGCCTCTAACGATATGACCATTAGGATAGATAACGACCTTAGATTAGAGCTTTCAACAAGTAGGAGTTCTTTAATCACCCTAAAAGAACCCTTCCTTAGTTTAGTTTTGCAAAGGGTAAGCTCAAGCGAGATGCCTCCTAAAGAGTAATAGAGGTGTGCTTGTTTACTACCATATCGTACCCGCATAGGGCCCCTACTGCATCATTGTATGCTTCATTCAGCGCATCATTGTATGCTCCATTCGAGTCACTGGGTATGCTTATTCAGGGAATTATTGAATCTGTCGCTATGGCTCTTGACCGTGAGTAACTGGAAAAACACCAAATTCTTGTAGAACTGATCCGAGACAAAGAGGTCCACGAAATTCCTACTAGGCATGGGTAGCACTTGTTTATCCCACCCAGTTCTCTATCTCGTTCGATGCCTACATCCCTTTATCCAGTAATAGTTTTCTATTAATCGCTTGATCTGCTTCTCAGTGTTGGTTCGCCGAGAACGAGGTAGATAGGCCCATCATCCATAAAGATTGGTTCGTCAGTGCTCTATTTCTTCCACCCACCCTATATGTACTTCTGTAACTAACATTTGTTTATATCCAATTAGATATAAAGGCTTCCTTCACTCATCCCTACCACCCCTTTAGCTGTCATTCGATCTCGCCCGACATCAATAGTTGTTTCATTTCGATTGAGAAGTGGACAACTGCTAGGGCCCTACTAGATATAGGTTGCCGAAATATTGTCTCAAACTTTAGATAGTTTCCGGTTATTCTAAAAGAGAGGAAGTCCCTGGCCAATGAATACACAAAATTGGGTGATTCACTAGTGGGACCTTCTCTAGTTCTTTTCCAGCAAACATGACCAGAAGAAGAAAGAGTCGTTGAAACAATCATTATAGAGTGGCCTCCCGGATGGCTGGTCTCGAGCTTACTTATATAGAAAATGGCCTTCCTTTCTGATTTCAGGGGTCTGGCATTCCTAAGGCAGTTCTAACAATCCCACCCATGGTTGTTCCTTTCTTGTGCAACCCACTTCCATTAATCGTGTAGGCATCTAAAGTAACTAGCAATGTTCTGTCCACCCAAGCCCGTCTATCCAATAACAAAGGTTGTGTAAGTGAGATAGTAAGTAAAGGTTGGTTAACACAATAGGTTTATAGCATGCACATAAGTAATGCCAAGTAGGGTAAGGGTAATAAAATGTTGTGCCCACGCACCCAAGCAAGCCCGTGCAATATATTCGTTAAGGCCTGTGAGCCAGTATATGCAAAGGTTGACGAAAGGTTGTTGGTTGGTGGTTGTAGGTAAACATAAGTAATTCTCTAGGATAAAGGTTCATAGGAAAGGAGATTTACTATAGTTTCATAATTTACCGAAATGCCAAATTATTCTAGTCTAATTTCCCAGCTATAGTGCCGGGTGCAAGGATAATGACCAAGTAAAGGCCATGTTCTTTAATTATAATTTACCTGTGTAATGCATCATTCTGAAAGTATAATTCACAGATCCAAGGCCATTTCCTTCATGCTTTTCCTTATTGATAATGGACTCTTTCTAGTCTCCGAGGTTGTAACTCGGTCGGTCTTCTTATCTATATCTACTGGATCGATTAAACTCTACAAGGCTGGGAAATATCGACTATAAAGTGCATGGAATGAATTGAATAATAGATTGATTCATTGGGGCTTGGCTCAGGCTCTCCTGCTCCCCCGTATAGTAGGGTGACTAGCTCAGGCGATGGTTGGGAAAGGAAAAGGGCTTTAATGCTTGGTTTCTTGCCTGCGCTTATCGGGGAACTCGCTCCACTCAACAAATTGTTCCTCTCAAATAATGGATAGATCTCTTTATTCATTGGTCATTGGTCTAGCTCGTCTATCTGTCTCCCTTTTAATATCACTCCCTATTTATCTAACCCTTCCAAATCAGTAATAAAAGAAGATATCTAAACCTTCCCTTCCCCATCTATCTCGCTCCCAATCTAGCTTTCTTCTAAATATATATAGCTCCAAATAACCATTGTTCTCCCGTTCATATTCAGAGAGAAAAAGAAAGGAGAGGAAAGAAAGGATCTAGGAGATGGGATGGTATGGTGTGGGGGGATATGAGTGAGTTAGGTTGGAGATAGTGCGAGGGTGAAAGGAATCAGGAAAGTGCCCACAGAACCTTATTTCTTTAGTAAAGGGCCGTAAGGAAAGTAAGCCTGCCTTCGGTCTGCCCCTCCCCCTCAATCCATTCGAAACAGGGAGTGTGGTTTTGGGTTAGGTCTCGTCCAAACAGTCTGTAATGCCTGTCCAAAACTGAACGATCAGTACTAAAATTTAGTTTAATAAGATTATTCCTGCCACAGATGCTTTTGAAAAGGGAAATTTGGCTAACCAATATTTCTTCCACCGTCAGCTAGATATTTATGTTACCCTTGGTGTCATTGAGTCTATTCCTGCAGATTATATCATTGACTTCAACTTTGATCTTCAAACTGAGTCTGATATTTTCATTTTTAGATATTCATACTATAGCGTTGTTGAGTATTCACTAATAGACTCTGCCATAGAGATAGATATTGTTGAAGATATAAGGGTTTATAATATTACAACCTCAGTACCTCTCAATAGATCTCTCTTTTGGGATTTTGGATAAATGATCTGTTTATTGTTGTTTCTTCGGTGCAATATTTTTAGTTGGATTCCAAGTTGCTTAGGGATTCTTCTTTATGCATTGTTGGACCTGGTCAGGTATATTCTGAAGCTTGCATTTAGGTTGAGGTTTACCCTATGTTGTGATGCCTTTCAATCTTTTACCACCCATATTTCCTTAGGGTCGACCCTTTTGGACGTTGGTTCGTTAGCCTTCTTTATCCGCATTTTGCACCAGTCAGACAGAAGAGCCTATCTAAAATGGGACACCGTAGTCAGCCCCCTTTTTCCATTTTAGTTTCCATGCCGAGTTTTTCTTGTTAGCTTAGGAGCATTTTTTAGTTCTACCGTGACTTTGAGAAAAAGTTGCATGCCTCTCTTTCTCAGACTTTTTTTGTCATTCCCTAAACTAAAGGCTCCTGTATTTTTGGTTTGTTTCGCATTTGCATTGCTGGCCGCTACTTGTGCTCTTGTGCCTAATTCTTTATTGTAGTTTTCTTCCTTACTTATGCCAACCACCTTTGCATTCTCAATCATTGCTCTCTATTGCATATGTTGCTCATGCATTTTTCAATTTGAATTCCCTGGAGGAGATATGCTTATGAGTGTCCACATCATACGCATTGCATTTTTCTTTGTTTTTGCATAGGTCAGTTTCGTGCACTTGAAACATAGTTCCCCCTTTGTGGCACTTGTCTCTTCCAATATATTATGGAGTTCTTTCATAATTGTTTTGGAAATAATAATATGAAAAATACCAAAACAAAAAATTTATAAAAAGAGAGAGTGGGAAAGAATCGAGATCTTTGTAATTCATTTCTATATCTGGCAGCAGTCAGTTATTGTTGCCATTGCAAAGTATTTTTAGTTCGTTCTCTATAGTCGGGCGTAGTATTGCTTTAGGATTTCTACCATAATTTTGAGTTCACATTCGAACTCCTCTGATTGTTTACTATTCCAATATTTATGGAGCATGCCTCAATGCCTCCTGTGTTGATGGCTTATATCATTGTTATATTTTGGTGTCAGTTGCTGCCCAAGTAATTCTTGTGTCATGCCAATGTTCAAGGGAAGTTTATAACCTATGTTGGCCATTCCTTAGTCATCCATGTTAGCCTTCCCTAGATAAAGTTGTTATCAATTCATCACCACATCCAGTGCTCTTAGCTCGTGCTTGTGTGGAAGGATTCATCATTTCCTTCTCATTACCCAGTATTCTATTCTTAATTAAGGCACATTACTCTGGGAGACTAAGAAGATTGATAGCACCCTGGGACTTATTTCCATGATCGGTAAGTCACCTTGCACTCAGCATATAACATTCATCATTGGTCACTGACTAAGTGGTTTTCCCTGTGTTCGACGGAGAAACCTTTATTAACACAGTCTAATTTGTGTTGCACCTTAGATTCCATTTTCATCCTTGGTTGAATTATTATTTTTATTATTTATATGCTCAGCACTGTTTGGTTGAGCGGCTTCGCACTTCACCTCTAACAATGATTTTCATTATCGGTCACTGATTAGAGGGTATTTTTATGTGTTATTTTAATAAGGTAATCACATTTCCAAATTGATACCGGAGCCTTGGAAATGTGATTACCTTGGTGGGTTGGACTGCACTAGTTTTATGCTCGGTTTGGCTGCTTGGCTCGGATACTCTCCACTCTACTTGGACACTCTACTCAGCTACTCTACTGCTAATTGAATGCACTAATCCACTGAGTTGGGATAATTTACTAACTGATCGACTCCGACTCATTACTCTGGGAGTAATATTTATATACCCTTATAGTACCTTGGGGCTTGCAGTCATTGGTTGCAGGTTCCCTCATAATTGAAAGTGAGTATTCATCAGTGACCCCTACTCTGTTGATTCTACAAGTGTTTCACATTAGCACTTCTATTCACACTTGTTAGATTGTACTAGGTACCCCAGTTTCCAGTGTGTTACCTCATGTCTGGCAACGATATACATCAATGACCAGTGACTATACAGTTTATTCCATGTTTTACTTTAACACATTTATTAACATGGTTTAGAATTGTACCTCACGATGGATTAAGATTGAAGACCTTGGGCTGTGGTGGCATGCCCTTTTGGTGTAACTACCAGATTTTATGATAGTACCGATCCTCTTCCCTCATTCCATCTATCATCATCCATGTTATACGCGACACTACCGATCCCGGAGCTGGGGAAGTAAAAACCAAATCTAGATTGAGTAACTGGATAGACTGGGTAGATAGTCGAGGTACCTGGATAGAGTGAGTAACTGGGAAAGTAAAAATATAGGTGCGGCCAACGTTTAAGGATAGGAACGGTGTTGACCCTTAATCGAACTCTGAATCCTAACTCTGAGGGCTTGCTTTAATGCTTGTCTGCTTCTCTCTAGCACTTGAATCTATTCTATATTGGCTCCCCCGCACCTAAATACGTATCTCACCTACCTAGAGTGTTGAGATCTATTTTCCTTGATGGATTTTTTCTTTCAGGGTGGGTATGTAGAAGTTGATGTAACGAAGTATCCTACTGGGAAAAATAGAAAGTGAGGAATGACCTTTCCCCTCACCTCGATAGATTTATTCTTATTTCCTTTCTCAACCCACACATGGGCCCGTGCTACCAGAAGATTACGTATGTGACTGGAACACCCTTTTACAGGGGGGTTTCTTCTTCATGCATGAAATATGAACTTTCAGGTAGACCTTCTGTCCTTCCTTTCAAGGCCTACTTATTCAGTCTGCCTACTATTTGGTTGTCCTGCCTTCCTGAGGTGGCCATCAAAGTGGTAAAAGGAAAATCCCTTTCTAGATGTTCTCTGAAACACAAATGGTTAACAGAGCACTGCGTACCTATATCGAGCCTATCTCGTTGGTCGAGTCACTTAACGTACTTCACCCTATGGTTGGTCGAGCGGCTCTACAACAAATCGCTTTCGCCATCCTTCTTATAATAGGAATAAAACCCATTTAGGTGCCCCGATGAGTCTGCTTTGGGCTTCCTATGGGTAAAGGCTCAAAGCATCTGTAAAACAAAAGGGTAAGGACCCTCGGTGATTGATTGGAAAAAGGTGGGCTTGTATCATTTATGGCTTTTTGTTCTAGGCTGAAGGCTGAAAGTGAACAGTTTTCTTTCATTTCACTTGTGTCCTTTCGGTTCGCTGTGCACTCCTGGACCTATGTATGCGCTCCTTCCTTCTGCTGGTTTTGCTACTTTATACTCAGTCAATACCTAGCTGCCTATCCAATCCCCCATTGGCGTCTATGTTGTTTTAACTTTGGTTGTCTCTGTATATGCTGCTACCTATTATGGTTCTGGTTCATCAACCCAGGCTACTTGATTTGCTCGGTCAACGAAAGAAATTGAATTGACTGATTCAAGGTGCGGAGCTCTTTCCCGACAAAGGAGGGGAAGGTCAACATCTGAATTTGAAACAGAATTTGAACTGAGCAGGATGATGCTGGCTTTTCTCCTTACTCTGATGCTTGGAATGCTGCCTCTCCTGAAACTAAGCAAGGTAGAGGATAGACTACTGCCTTTGTGGCTGGTGAAATTGCTTTTACTTATGAAATTGGTACTTAAACAGGTGTCGCTTCAAGGTCAATTTATTCTCCAATTGGATGAACTAGGACTGCTAGCGTATTAATTACTGGTTCCAGTTCATAGGCTCGGTCAACTCAATCAACTGGATGAGCACTGGTTGGTTGGACATTTATTAGGTGCGTCTGGATCTCCAACTGGAATAGGTGTTGCTTCTCTCGCGTTAGCCGCTGGGTCAACGGGTTAAGCTTTTACTTGGTAAACTCGGTCAATCGGATCAACTGGTGAAGCTGTTGGAAATGCGTGGAGGGTAGTCTCTTTTTTTGGTTCTCAAATTTTAATAGGCTCTGCTAAAATTGCTTTGTAAACAGGTTTAACTTATGGAACTCAATATCGATCTGCTTCTGGCTTTCGATCTGGAGGATCTTAATTTTGATATGCTATTGGATATGGATATGGCACTGGATGTGAACAAAAGACATACACTAGGTTAAATGGGTCAATGGATGTTGCCTCTCCTGCTAGTGGGTCTCGATCTTTATTATATAATAAGGGAGACATAAGCTAAGAACTAGGACTGGAATTAGCTTTGATGTTGCTGACTCGAATGCGCGCTCTGCTACTAGTTTTTTTATCATACAAAGGTAGCTTCTGGTTCATACGGTGATGAAACCCCTGCCTTTTAATTTTCTTATGCTGCTAATGTTTATGCTGGAGGATTTCGATCTTAATCTTGATCTGCTTGAACTCCAATAGAGCCCTTGTATCGATCTGCTTTTGGTGGTTATGTATCTATAAATGTAAGGTATGTGGGCTTTGCAACCTTTGTCTCCACTACTGTTGCTTCTAGCTTTGATGCTATCTCTTCTTTTGTTACCGGTGGATACACTTAAATGGGTTACGGGTCAAGCCAAGCTACTAGCTTTTGAATTAACTTTAGGCGGGAGACTGAGAAATATAGTAAGGTGTTGGCGCCCTAGTGGCTATTCAATTTTATCGACGACTATCACCAGCATTTTGAAAGGCCACCCTTGAATCCCATTTGTGAAGTCCACCCTTTTTCCTTTCACCTGTTCAGTTTGCCCTTGTGGTTCCATTTGTGGTTTCGCTCTTATAGGAGCATAGGGATCCGGACATGCTTCGCATTTACATCTCGATGCGCTTCCTTTTGGACATTTATTGGGATATTTTGGTTAATTTCGATCAACTATATTTTGATTCGGCAATATACTACCGAAACCTAGTTATTATCGTACGCATGCAAAGGTTTTATATTGTACTACTATAAAGGCTAAATATATTCCATGTGTAAGGGTTCATTCTACTCCAACATTACACCCTAGAATATAATAATATGCTTTGAGTCCCCTAAACCTGAACGTTATAGCTACCACCTAGATTCACCACAGAGGAAAGAAAGGACTTTTGGAAAGACTTGAAAAATACTTTTCGGGATACCCTTCCAGGGTTAGCGAGGAGATGGATATTTAGATCAATGTATAAAGAAAGACATCCATTAAATAATGTACGGATGCTAGCAAGCAGTAGCGAGAAGACCAACTAGACCAAACTAACCAGGTAAACCAAACTAATTGATCACTAGCGAGAGTGATTAACACTTATACAAACAGTAGCAAGGAGACTAACTTCCCTATCCAGTTAAAGACCTTTGACATAAATACTTGGATTGCTTTTTATATACCTCGAACCCCCGGAAAAGGGAAGTCGAAGTTTACTTATAATAAGGAACCATTACTATTGCCCAGTTGTTCCTACTAAATAACCATCCCTGGAGCTAAGGAAGCAATGGTTATACCCTTCATGAGTTACCCATTGATGAACCATAGTAATTTATTATTGATTCATTAGGCATAGTTTATTTACCTCTGTTGCCTTTCTTGGGTTCACCACCTCTCTCATTTGGGTTTAGTGCCTCGGATTAATTCATTAGGCATGACTATGGCTCGCTTATTGGTGTTGTCCTGCGTAAGGAACCATTCTTGCTTGCACGGTAAAGGCTCGCTTGTTGGCCCAATCACCCAGTCACTAGTCTAGGCGACAGTGAAGAGGCACGTATTAGGCATACTAAAGTTGGTTCAGTAATGTACGATCAGTAATGGAAGGAAGGAAATATTTTAACATCCGCAAGGCTAAGAATAGCCTATGGGACAGACCAACTTGCACGTTTTTTTATGCAATTCAATCCTTTGTATGTTCAACTTGATAGTGAGCGCTCCCAATTTTTCCACAGTCCCCTCGTTAAATAAATCATCCCAAGATTTATCCGCCAAGACATTTATGTACCTTTCCCTATTGTCCTTAAAGGCTTCACACTCTAAAATGAAGTGTTTTTCTGTCTCCACCTTACCAGCGGTGCAAAAAATACACACTCTTTCTGCCCAAGCTTCTTTTGGCCTTTTCCAGCGCCCGGTCTCACAACGGAGTTGATGGGAATTAGTTCTTAATCAAGCAATGAGAATTTTTGCTTTCCAAGGTACATTGGCCCCTATGTATGCCTTTTGATGTTGATTGTAGGTAGGGTTAAACTCTTCAATATAATACTTTCTCTTTCTCCCTATCTCTCTATCCCAAGTTCACTTGTGGAACTTATTGATAACAAAAGCCTTTATTTCTTTACTATTCGTAGGACACGTTCTCAAGCACATATCCCACTTGCTAAGCCATTTAATATTTTGCCGCATCCAATTCTTCTTTCTTTTGCACAATATGTCATTGAAGACAACGTTAGGCCATCTACCTTCTTCCATTTGCTCAACTCTTTTTATATATCTTATGAGTCTCACCATAGCGATTGCTTCAATAGAAGCCACCCCCATTTTACTTAGCATGATTTCGTATGGCACTGAAGTCTTAATTTTGAATTTGCTTGTGATCATGTGTTTTTGAATCTTTTCTATTTGCTTCCACTGTAAGTCAGAGGTACTGCTGGCCCAAACTTCACAACCATAGAGAACAACAGGGATGTACAATCAATAGAGACATACGGTTTCATATCTTAGGCACACGTCGGTCAAACCAGATAGACACGTGCGATAAGATTAATTCATGAGGCATGGTTGTGACATTGAGTTACTCACCTCTATGTATAAGGAAGCCAAACACACATTTAAACAACGCCTCAATGGTCTGGAAGGAACCAGTGCAAGCCTTTCCACTTGCACGCCTTTTATTAGTATGGAATATTTACAATGGGGAACAGGTAAGACCGACGGATTATCCATGGGTTGGATGTGAAAACTAATTAATACTGTCAGATGAAATACTAAAAATACTAAATTCTAGAGAGAGATACAAGTTATCTAAAGTGGTAGATCCTGAGAACACAGATATTTGGAAATAGGGATGGTTGAGAGCCAACATGGTCAGACTTAGGAGTAATTAATGCATTTTCGTGGAATCAATTTGTGGAAGCTTTAATCAGAGGTTGTGTGAGAGTCAGATAGGAAGCAAATTCATTGGCATGGTTGAAAACCCTTCACTGGGCACATATACTGCCAAGCTAGAGTACAAAGCAATGTTTGCTAATGAGATACAAAAAGATCATTCATAGCGGTAGAAACCAATATGGAATATTTACGCTCCAAGGTGAATACTAATAATTAATATGGATGGATTTAAAGAACAAGGTACTTATCTTAATGTCCTACAAAAAAAGGACCAGGCAGGGACCTGGGAGAGTACTATGCAAGCAGGATGAATAAAATCTAAATCATTTGTTGGTGAGTTGTCCATATATAAAATATGTTCGGCTGGAATCGAACATCTATTTTTTCGGTGATCATAGTTGAATATATAAACTTATTTATGCCTTTGCCTATGATACGTAGCTCCTCGAGATTGGATATCGTTCAGTTTTAAAGCGATGCTCCTACATGAGACTCCACTAGGAAAGATGTGAGAATTCTACTCAAAAGACTGCTTATAAATTGATAGTAAAAATGTCCCTATTAGTTTTCCTTTTAGCCTAGATTTCATTTATTTTTTATTTAGTCAAATTCTATTATAAAACCACTTTTTATAGCGACACAATTAGTAAGGTTATCCCTAACTTACCCTACTCTAACCTACCTAGCCTTCTTGATGAATGATGTCTATCTTTCGGGCTCCGCAAGACACCACCCACCGTATATTGGTATAGCAATTGATATATATAATAAAATATATATAAGTATTTTGTTTCGGTAACTGGGGTAATTACAGAATCCGTGAGATGTAGAACAGTTGGTAGCGGGGTATGGTTAAGACGCCCCCTAAGCTGGAAGGTCACCGGTTCTAATCCTATCGGATACCAAAAAATCCAACCATGTTAAGGGTTGGTGCGGTCCAGGCCGGGTGCGATCCTCGGGTGATTTTGACGGCTTAGATGCCCTAGTTCATGGTTTCTTAGCCAATGGCAACCCTGCTAGTCAGGGGGGTTCCACCACTTTGCCAACAAAAAAAAACTGGGGTAATTATAGCAATAATTATGTATATTTAGTAGGGGGCTTGTATCAGCACTAATTGATCTACCTCTTTCTCAGAGCTAATACCCTCCGACATTCCTAAGGTAAATACCCCCTACTCTCGGAGTTACTACTCCCCATCAATCCTTATATTAATACTACCCCCTTATTGGAAGTCATATGACAGGGTAGGTATAACATATTAGCCCAATAACGAGCATCAACTCTCCTGGGGAAAGGGATCTTAAGGGCTTCCTTCTCTCTGTCTAAAGACACAAGGAAATACATAATTTTCATTTTCTTGAGTAGTCATCAGTTCAGTGGCCTTATAAGTGCTCTCAGTCCAGTGGAACAAAGCAATAACATAAAGAATTTATTCCCAGGAATGGGCTTGCCTTATTACTTGAAGGGTGTGGGCACAGGCAGGGATCAATGCACATGTTGGATAGACTCTTAAGTATTCCCCTTCAGTTCATACTTTGTTTCTAAGATGGCGATGGATGAACCTAGTAAAATTGAACTTCCTGATCCATGTGGGATGGAGGGATTGAACGCCTCATCCATGTGCATGATTTTATAGAGTAGATTAAACAGTAAAGGTTAGGAGGTATGAACCCAACAATAAAATCTTCTAAATCAGTTATATATAATTTATTTCTCTAGGGACAATAAGAATTTTGACAACATAAAATAAGTTTTAAAACATAACCCATTTATCATGCTTGTATTTCCTTAACCTTAGGTGTTTGGTCTGGTTATATCTACTGATATGAGTATGTTATGCAATATAATATTCCTTTTTATATTATTTCTCTGGGCTAACCAGGGCATTTGACATATCCTTCGTCATCTTCTTATCAGATATATGAGGGATCAAATGACCCTTTAGAGCATCCACGATCATCCGCTTGGCTCTCACCTCTTGTTTATTGTAAACTGCCTTACACTCTTCCTTGGGTACCTCTGAACGAACCTAGCTATATTCATACCTTACCTTGTTACCTTATTTTTGTATATAACAACAACTCATTTTGATCGGGTCGGATTGCTATGATAACCGAGCATAGCCGATATAGTTGATGTCCGATGTCGATGTTGGTTACTATATGTTGGTATATATGCTGGTATATTTATGGTATCTATTCTGGTTACTATATTCAGGTATCTACGCTTTAAAAACAAGAGGGTGTTGCTTGTACCTGATCCCAAGAGCTTATCCAAGAGTTGATGGTTTTACTCGATGATGGCTGATACTCGATAATGAAGTTACCCAATAAGGGTTACCAATGCAATTATGAGGTTCCATAATTAGGGTTTTACCAATGAGGAAGTATGGTAGGGTACTGATGAGGATGCGTAAGCAGGCTCGTCCCTAAAAGGATGAGGAATTTCTTGCTTGTCCACTAGAAAACTTGTAATTCAAATTAGAAATTCTAGTGGCTTACTTGGCATTAAAGTATTCCTTTCTTGGACATTAGTGTTCAAGCCAAATACTACGCTGGCATTACTATACAATAATGTTATCCATCTCTCGATGAATGGTTTTGCAGTTATTCGAATCAGGGAGAATCCTTTGAAGACACATGTGGAACCCTTCCACAACCTCGCCATAAAAAGAAAGACTACAAAAGACTACATGAGTGAGAAAAAGCAAGATTGAGGATGTCTGTCAGGCTATGGTCTAGTGGAACATTGGAGCAGGTGTTTTTATGAAGACATAGGGTAAAATCCTAGCGGGCATGCCCCTCCTTTTTATGGGGTTTGCCTATTGGGTCTATTCTTCTAGCCTTTGAGAATTTGGGTTCGATCCACCTAAATTGAGCTAATTATATTGGTTTGCATACTCATTTTACCTTTAGTTATTGAGATTCAGATGTTTTTGGTAAATAGAAATTGGGTTAATTGTTGACCTCATATGAGCCTTTTTATCTTGGGTCATTAACATTTCTCTATATGAATGAATGTGATTGACTGATAACATAATTTAGTAAATAGTGAGTCACATATGAACTTTGCATTTGGTTCATTGACTTTTCCTATGTGGATGGATGAATTATGTGCCTATGTAATTTACATTTCAGTGCTATAGTAATTCCATGCTATAAATGTTAATGGGAAACATTTACCAACTGTCTTGTTTTTTTCTAGAATAACTTCACTAAGGGTATTGTATGATAAGGGAAATAGTACTTTAATTTAACCTTGTGAATAATTAGTTCCTAAAGAAGGTAATTCCTACCTGATTTATGGTAATTTATGCCTTATTTATACAAATCCTTGTAAATTGTTCTTAACTACAACAATTAATCATTTTATACATGTTTTGTAATTTAAGGTTTAATAGTAACTCTGTTCCACAACCTTAATGTGAATAAGATTTAAGAATGAAAGTCTTCTCTGAAATTCCATTAGTTATCTCTAGGTTGAGAACCATAAGTTTAACCGATTATCTGACATAGGGATGGATTGTTTAAACAATCCTTAGACCTGTTTGGATTTTCATCTGTTGAAGGCCTGTAGATTGTAAGTTTAATCAATGGAAAATATTATTCTTAGTATTTTTTCCGTAAACTTCATTGTGATTTTGTGTTAAGCGGTTAAGAGAACTTGACACATGCCTAAACCATAAGTTAATATTTTTTCCATCTTGTTGAAATGTAACAGGTTCTCTGAAGGTGTTTTTCAATGTTTCAATTAAATTTTTGATGTTGTGGGTTTCATATTGACGGAATCAGGAATGTCATGTGGAGTTGTGGCTTCATTCCGAAATTTGACTTCTTATTTCTGACATTTGATTCGAAGGGAAATAGTGCCCAATGTATATGTAAATTGCTAGAGTTCTCATGCCAAGGTGGCGATGCCGATGTCATTGTTGGAAAGGGCAATGGATTTTTGTTGTAAGGTCGGTGTCGACTTCTGATTTTCAATGTGTCGACGTTGGGATCGGCATGACCATTGAGAATGGATTTCGGACTTGTACCGACATCCAATGTTCGATATCAGAATAACCGAGTTCCGAGATTAAAACGTCGGTATCGATAAATTGATTCATGTATGTTGCGCTAGTGTTTTGCTTTCTAACTCTCGATGTCAAAAATATTAGAAATGCATGGTAAAGTCAGGACAATGGAAATGAGTTGTCGAGATTGTTAATAATGTAAATTTATCAACTTATTAACTAAATTTTAATCATTTAACAAAACCTAACTTAAAGTTAACCAAGCTTTTGCTAAATTGCTTTGTTTTAGGGAACTTATTGTGCTTATGTATTATATTTTGGTTATAGAGCCTTTGTAGCGCTCTACGTTTGTTTTAGCTACAGTTTTTCATATGTGTAGTTGTGTAATGTGTGGTTTTCTTACAAGCAAAGTTTTTCCTATTAGCGGACTCGACATAATAATTTGTTTTTGATGAACTCATTTATATTCAAATCTATCTCACTAGAAAGCATTTCAAAAGAGGCCACTTTTTTAACTCTACTATGAAATAATACAAAGCACTCTAGTAAAGAAGAGTAACAACTACATAAAACTCAACTTCAAAGAATATTTTCCCTTCAAATATATCTCAGCAGAAAGCATTTCAATAGAGGCCACTTTCTTAACTCTACTCTCAAAATAATGCAAAGCACTCTTGTACAAGAGATCAAGTTTTAAAGTGACATAAGTTACAATGATAACTAAATATTTAGACTCCACAAAATTTGTACATATTGAAAGATTAAAATTTAAAAATCATTTTCTTATTCTCAGAGAATATAAATAAATACCACTATAAATACTTGTGTGCGATTGGGTCGAAATATTTGATAGAGTAGCATCAAGCCTAAGTGTGTGCATGTTGAAGGGATGTATGCATCTAGTGAGACTTGAAACTCCTGAGTGCCATTCATGATTGTCCAATAGTCTATCCTTTAATATAATCAGAGAACACTAAGAGAAATTTATGAATAGCGAGACTCGGGAAGGTTGTAGGCTTGAGCAATCAAGAGCACATGGCTCTAAGAATGAAATTCTTAGGTAAATTTACTATAGTGAGTCAGAGACTAGCCTAGAGTCAATGAATCCACACATGGGGAGTCACTAATCTATAAATATATCTTAATTTATTCATCCACTCCCATTTTCAATTATATTTTATAGTTACTATAATTTCATGTGCATGTACTGTGATTATGCATTTGGATTTGCAAAGATTTAAAACCCTGGACTCCTCGAGCAATAAATTTATATTTGTATGTCTTGAAATATACAGAATACAAAACCTTTCCATAAATTTTATGACATTGTGCATGAGTTCATTTACAATAATAATAATAATATATTGTTAAGGTCACAACCAAGATAAACACCAATTTGGTGTATGAGACCCCCTTATTTGTGGGACAAGGAATCCCCCTCCGCACAATGATTTGAATGCTAAAGTATATGGAGGTGTACCTATCTTACCTCCCTATGGATTTGAACCCATCACCTCCTTGGAGAAACCACATTTTCTTAACCATTACGCCTACATGTTATTGAGATTCATATAAGTATTTGTGACCCTTGGAAAGTTAGAACACCAAACAATTTGTGTGTCAAATCATTGTCTTAGATTTTTGGGTGAAGGAATTTTATGTTAATTAGGGAGTAGGGATGATTTGATTTTAAAAACATTGTCCAAGAATTGAAATTCATATTGATGGATAATTTAAAAAGTTTCTCTTCCTTTGAAATGTTGTTATAAATGATTCCCTTATTAATTGGAAGGGTAAAAATAGAATTTTAAATTTTTTTAAGGGATTTTTTTATGTTCTCCATGTTTCCAACATCGGGAAAACATTCTGCAGATCATTCTCTTAGATGGTTTCAAAACCCAGGGAGAGAATGGCACCATCGTAGCCCTAATTAGTCATGTGTTAACTATATGTATTGTGGCTCAGATGCTTAGCCTCATCTAGTCATGTGTTGACTAGAGTGGTAGTAGGCTATAGGTCACATTGCATACTCTCTGTGTAGGAGTGCTCCATAGTGAGAGTAATCTATTATTATAGAGTGAGATTACTTGTCTATGTTACAAGAAGATATTACCTCCTTATATATTATACAAAGTCTAATCTAATGTTTAAATTGACAATTGGCTCTAAGAAGTGACTAAGACTTCTTAGAGTATGGTCAAATCAGCATTAGAGATCTACTGAAGAATGTGACTGCATGTGAGGAGATATTAACGAGGAGAAATTTTCTCTGATGAATAAATATCCAAGGAATTTAATACAATCCATTGAATAAGTCCCCATTGAAGAATTCCCAAAGAAAGTGGAAGATAAGAAAGGGAAAAATACCCTAGTAAAAGGGGGAAATTGGACCTAGAAGACAAAAGTACAAGTCGACCTTAAGGGTGAAAATAAATTCAAATGAAGAATATAAATAGAAATGTTCTCACAATTCATTTGACACATTCAAGCAATCTCATCTCTCTCAAATGGTGTGCACTTATCAAGGAGGACAAGTGAAGATCACTAGAAGTAATTTTTGGGGGTACCTTATTATCTCTATCTCTCTCAAGATTCATTGGGGGTTTCTTGTGGAAGAAGAGCACACTCTTGTGCTAGGGATTAATCTTCATAATTTGTATTGTACTTGAAATTTGGATTTATTTCTTCTGAGAAAAGTTTGTTGGGTTTCTCTTGTTTGGGTTTCCCAGGGTAAAATAGGTGTGTCTATTGTGCATGGCTATCTTTCAGTAATCTTTTTTTTTATTTTCCACTGCAAGTAAGTATTGATCTGAAATTAAATTGTAGGATGAAATAAATGATTGAAGTATTATTGTGAAATAATAATAAAGGATTAGAATTTGTATTAGAATTCAACAAAATTTAACTTTGCACTTTTGGGACATGCTAGAACCCTCTAGAAGGATTAGGAAGGTTTCAAATTTGAACAATGGTGGGAAGGATTCTAAATTAAAAAGTAACTGACCAAAAAGGCTCATTAATTTATAGGGTGAAAAATTACCTATGGCTTTTTCTTATCATCCATAAATAGATTACCAAACTATGGTTGTGAACAAGTCCTTGGAAGGCTACCTTCATGACTTCATTATTGACAAACAATTATAATGATCTAAATGGATAC
Source organism: Pseudotsuga menziesii (assembly GCA_001517045.1). Lineage (NCBI taxonomy): Eukaryota > Viridiplantae > Streptophyta > Pinopsida > Pinales > Pinaceae > Pseudotsuga > Pseudotsuga menziesii. Next base: position 572,838 of record LPNX010242320.1, on the reverse strand, counting down.
TCTTGGTAGGGTAACGATATAACACTTCATTAATATGGTATCTAAGATAACCCCTTTTGAAATACTTTATGGCTATCCTCAATCAAGCTTTGACACTTGCATTCATGTCATCTCAAAAATTCAAACAATCAAAACTCACAGACATAATGTTCAAGGTACCCTACAACTTTTTGAGGAAAATCTTATGTTGGTATAACATTGAATGAAAGAAGAACATAATAAACATTTTAGAATGGAAATTTCACATTGGTGAATGGGTATACCTTCACCTTCATGCTTACAAAAAATTATTCATCATGATCAAATGCAACTAAAATTTATAATTAAAGTTCTATGGACTCTATAAGGTTGTCAACAAAATTGGGGTGACAACATACACCTTGTCACAATGTCAAAATTGGGGTTACCCTGATCTTCATGCATTCACAATGTCATCCAAGTTTCTTGTCTAAAAATGTTCATTGGTGTCACATTATAGTTGGAACAACATTAACTGAATTAGATGAAGAAGGAAAACTCATTTTGGAGATAATAAGACAACAACTATGTCACAATACCATTGATGAGTATTTAATCAAATGGAGGAGTCTTCCCCCTGGTGATGTAACATGTAAAGCACATGATTTCCTTAAGAAGCACCCATTATTATGAAATATTTAAGGGCAAAGCATGTGATATACCAACCCACACTATTACTCTCTTCTACTCATACTCTTTGATCTCAATTCTCTTCTCATTTTACCATGTTGTGTAACAACCACATTATTTATGCCAAATTCACCATGTTATTTATCTTTCTTTTCATTCACTCTATAAATAAGATACCATATGTATTGTAACACCCTTTTTTTGACCCCGTTGCATTTAAATAAATGATGTAAATAATCATGGTGTGGAGCTAGGAAAAAGACCCACCATCGATTTAGTATTTATGTTTCAGCAATTAAGGTGTGGCCAGTGGTATTTTTCTTTATGCTAGTTGAACATTAACAACTGAACATTATGTTAAAATTGCAATTTTTAATTAGAACCCAAAGCCGTCTATGTCAACGCAACTAAATGAGATGGGGGCATGATTTTTCCTAAGGATGAGGGAGTGGGGGATTGGAAGAGTGGGGAAATTAGAATTGGGCAGAGCCCCACTTTGGGAAAAACGTTTTTTGAATTTCTTGGGAAAGAAAACACCAAAAACAACCACCTTTCCCTCATGCGGCATCGTTTCAGCTTCCCTCACAAATTGGACTGAACAAAAAGCTTTTTGGAAAATCAATTATGCATTTCACGCAACAGCCAAAAAGCAAAAACTACTCTAAGTCTGAACCATCACGATTTTTTCTCTTGTTCGGCGATCTGTTCCCTTTCACGTTTTGTTTTTTCCTATGCGGATTTGTTCTATTCGTGTTTTCTCCAGTGTGTTAGTTGCTTTCTTGAACAACAATGCCCTGAATCCGATTTTGTGCCTTTGTTTTGAAAGACCGACAACGTTTTCATTTTGGCATTTTTGCAGCAATCGGTCTGGCACTGGTAATGTTTAGAAATCTATAAATTTCTATGTGTGTATGTAATCCCTGGAATCTGCTATGTTTTGATAAATACCAGGACGGAGATCCCTGTGTATGCATCCATGTTTGGCATTTGAATTGATTGAAGGAATGGAAATAGAGTCTTGACTTGCTTGATAAACCTAGTGTGTGAAAGAACCTCACAGACCAATCTAGAAGGCTGGTTTTCTTCTTTGCATGCCCTGAATAGCATTGGAAGGGAAGGCATGGCCTAAGGGACCGTGTAGAAGAGAAGGGAATGCTTTCTTGTGTTGGGTGTGTAATTGTTTAGAAATCAGACTAGATCCGATGTGGGTGTTCATAGCTCTGGGGTTGAGCTCACTAGCTTAGCAGTCAGTCTCTCCACCTCCTTGACATCCTGATAAACCCAACTAGAAGGATGGCTTGGCTGGTAGCCTGATAAACCCATCTGTTGGCTTGGTTGTGTCTCATGTGAATTTGGATAAGTGTGAACCACTGTCTGTGTAAGTTTGATAAACCCAACTGTGTTGGCTTGACTGAATTTTAATTGTATCCTTGGCTATGGGTGAAGCATGTTAGTGTTCCTTATTCCTTAGGGAAGATCATGCCTAGCTCGGGAGTGGCAGTGTTGCTAAGAGATTAAAGAGCACACTGGCCTATGGTTGGGTGGAACGTTGGAGCGACATAGCTTGTTGCGGGGCAAGTTCTATTCAAGATAAGTGTTCTTGTCTATGTTATTCTCTGCAGTTGTATTCTTGTATTGTAAATTGCTTGATGGAATGTGATGAACATGTTGTTGTGTTGAATTCATGCATTGTTCCTTTGAATAACTGCAATTATAGGCATCTATGTATGTTTTCCATCAATGCATTTTGAACTAAGTTGTAGGGTAGATTGGCCAGATCGGTAATGGCCTGAATGCTCAGATCGATCCAAGACTTCAGTGAAAAAGTTGGGTTTCTTGCTAGAAATCTCCATTTATGCAGTCTGCGGGATGCGGAATGACGGTTCGCAAATCGTGGTTTCCGCAATTTTCCCTTTCGCAACTTGTGGGATGCGGGATCACAGTGTCACGATTTCCACAATTCCCAACCCCACAAGTTCAGGATTTCACACCATCAATCTTCGCGGGATGATTGTTCGCCATTGATCTGTTCCTGATGCGGGATGTGGGATGCGGGAAGTGAGACTGCCATTTTCATAACTTTCGACCTCGCAACTTGGGATATCCGCACCGTTGATTTTTGCGGGTGGATTATGAACCATCAATTTGGTTCCAGTCTACGGGACCATTTGGGATCGTTGATTTCTGTCGCGTTTTCTCTCCGTCGTTCGATCTCCTCTAAGATCCTTCCCTGCAGATCGTCGAGCTGATCAACGGAAGACGGGAGGGAGCGTGATAGTGTTGGAGATGTCGAGAAACGGTTCGCGACCATGCCCTGTGTTTCGATGAACAGTGGAAGTTCTCGATGAAAATTTTAATTCTGCATGATAATGGGGTATGGGTATGTGACATTGTGGTATCAAAACGAGGTTGCAGCATTAGGCCTATCTGGGCCAAGAATCAATTAAGAGTACCCTCTGGTACCAACTTGTAGTAGACTACATTGTGGTATCAGAGCTGCAGGTTGCAGCGTTGGGCCTGGATGGGCTGGAAAGCAATCAAAAGTACCCTCTGATACCAACTCGAAGTACACTACATTGTGGTATCAGCACTGTCGGTTACAGCATTGAGCCTGGATAAGCCAGTTGACAGTAAGTAAAATGGTTTTGATTTTGAATTACTATGTATCTAACAAATGGTGTTAATAACACATTTTGCAGAGGCATAGTACATTTTGGAAAAGTGGGTTGTTGGCTCAACCATGAGAACCTATGACAGATATGAGGCACGAGATTCATACGAGCATGCGCAAGACACTATAGGGGAAAATGTCCAAATTGGAAATGCTGAGACAGAGTCTAATGGGAGAATATTGCAAGAGACTCCCCTAGATTTTGCATCCACCATGAGAAGCCTAATGGCGAAGATGCAAAGTTACAAGGAAGATAATGAAAGATTGGTTAAGGCTCACGAGGAGCAGAATCAGTTGAATGCAGCCATGCTGCAAAGTTTGACAAATATTCAAAGAAATATGCACTCAGAGGACCGAATAAAAAATCCAAAAGGGAGTAAGAACACTGCTAGAAGAAGAAAGAGATCACCTAGTGAGTCATATGACTCTGAAGGGTTCACTAGAGATTCAAGTTATTCTTCTCACGAGAATTAGAGAAAAAGGAGCTACTAGAACCACTCACGAGATGAATTTAAGAAGGCAAGGCCTCCTACCTTTAATGGTGAGATAAAGACTGGTCAAGAAGCTGAAGCTTGGCTTCTTGGGATGAGAAAAAAATTCCAAGTCCAAGACTACTCTGGGAATATGAAAGCTAGAGTAGCCATTTTCAATTTGACCGGAAGAGCATCCATATGGTGGGAGAATTTCAAGCAAGTAAAGAAGATCAATGAAAGGAAGATTGTGTGGAAGCAGTTCCAGAAGTATTTCAAGGATAAGTACCTCTTTGACAAGTACTATGATGACAAGATCAAAGAGTTCCATGAGCTGATATTGGGACAACAGACTTTGGAATAATATTCCAATAAGTTTTTGGAGTTGTTGAGGTATGTCAAGTACATACAAGATAAGAAGGTAAAGATCCAGCATTTTCTGAGTGGATTGCCTCAGTCTTACAAAGACCGAATTGAGTTCTATGAACCTAGAACTCTGGAAGAAGCAATAAGAAAAGCTAAGTATTTCTACGAGCAAAGCAAGAACAAACCAGATCACCAGAAAACATGGAAGAACAAGATGAATGAGAATTCAGATCAGAGGAAGAAAGGTTACAAACCTTCTAACTTCATAAATCAGCAGAAGCAACCATCCCAAGCAGAAAAGCCAAAAGATCCACAACAGAACAAAGGACCACTTTAATGTTGGAAATGTGTAGGACCCCACATGCGTAGGTACTGTCCACTTGAGAATGAGAATGCAAGGCCAACGTACAATATTCAAGAGGCAGAAACAGTGGGACAAGTGGCAAGGGCTGTATCTAGAATTTATGCAGCACTGGAAGACTGCCAGGAAGATCACCAGTCAACAGTGGTTGAAGTTGCAGGTAAGATTATTGAGCAATCTATTTCTATTTTGATTGACCCTGGTTCTACTCACAGTTATATTTATCCTAGAGTAATGGAGGTTTGTGCTCTTAGGGAGGTAAAACATAGCAAGTCTTGGTTAGTTCAGCTAGCCACTGGAACTAAGAGAAAAGTTAATGAAGTGGTGGATAAATGTCCATTGGTGATGAATGGATTGATCACTTGTGTAGATCTGAATGCTCTACAGAATTGGTTCCTATGATGTTCTTATTGGAATGGATTGGTTAGAATATCACACAGTGAATCTTGACTGTTATAATAAGACTTTTGAATGCATGGATGAAGAAGGGAAACTAGTAGTTGTAAGAGGCATTCCAAAGGTAATCTCCGTGAGGCCGATTTCAGGAATACAGTTAAAGAAGTTTTGTAGAAAAGGTTTTCAGTTGTATGCAACCCATATTGAGGAGACAACAGATAATGAAACTCCTAGGTTGGAAGACTATCTTGTGTTGCAAGACTTCAAGGATGTTTTTCCTAATGAGGTTCCAGGACTTCCTCCAAAAAGGGACATAGATTTCACAATTGAACTTGTGCCAGGAGTAGCACCAATGTCAAGGGCACCCTACAGAATGAGTACACCAGAAATGTTAGAGTTGAAGATGTAGCTGCAAGAATTGTAGGATAAAAATTATATCAGGCCAAGTGTGTCTCCTTGGGGAGCACCAGTTCTATTTGTAAAGAAGAAAAATGGTACACTCAGATTGTGTATTGATTACAGGAAGCTAAATAAAGTCACGGTGAAGAACAAATATCCCTTGCCAAGAATTGATGACCTCTTTGATCAAATGAAAGGAGCGAAGGTATTTTCCAAGATTGACTTGAGGTCTGGGTACCATCAGGTGAGAATCAAGGACGAAGACATTCATAAGACAGCCTTCAGGACAAGGTATGGACATTTTGAGTTTGTAGTGGTACCATTTGGTTTCTCAAATGCACCAGCAACATTTATGTGCCTTATGAATAGTGTCTTCAACAAGTATTTAGACAAATTCGTTCTTGTTTTCCTTGATCATATTCTTGTTTATTCTAAGAATGAAGAAAAGCGTGAAGAACATTTGAGACTAACATTGGAATTGCTCAGAGAACATCAGCTGTATGCAAATTTTAGCAAGTGTGACTTCTATAGGGATAGAATTCAATACTTGGGTCACGTTCTTTCAGAGGAGGGTATATCTGTAGACCCTGAGAAAATTGAAGCTATTAAGAATTGGCCTACTCCAAAGAATGTCATAGAGGTAAGATCTTTTATGGGGCTTGCAGGATATTACAGGAGATTCATTGAAGAATTCTCCAAGGTTGCACATGCTATCACTTCTTTGCAAAGGAAGGGGATAAAGTTTGAATGGACCTCGAAGTGTGAAGAAATTTTCCAGCGGTTGAAGTATCTTCTCACAAGTGCACCGGTCTTAAAAGTTGCAAACCCAGAGAAAGATTTTGTGGTATGTACGGATGCATACGGTCAAGGACTTGGAGGAGTTCTTATGCAAGACAACCACGTGATATGTTATGAGTCGAGAAAATTAAAGGAGCACGAAAAGAACTATGCCACTCATGATCTAGAACTTGCAGCCATAGCACATGCTCTCAATATGTGGAGACATTACTTGATGGGAAGAAGATTTGAGCTAAGGATAGACCATTGTGGTTTGAAGTATTTGTTTGATCAGCCTACTCTGAATGCTAGGCAAGCGAGATGGTTGGAGTTTTTATGTGAGTTTGATTTTGAATTCAAGCACATAAAGGGAAAAGAGAATAAGGTAGTTGATGCACTCAGCAGGAAGGTGCAGGAAATGCATGTGGCATCTCTTAGTATTTGCCAATCAGATTTGAGGTAGCAGATTGCTAATCATGTTGCTAAAGATGAATTGTATGCACAGGTCAAGGACAAGTTGCAGCAGCAAAGCCTTGCAAAGAAGTATGAGGGATATAAATTGGAAGAAGATGGACTTATTACCTATAAGAACATAATTTATATTCCAAATGTAGCAGATTTGAGGAGGGTTGTTATGGATGAGATCCATCAAGCTCCATATTCTGGTCACCTAGGATATCAGAAGACGATTGCTATAGCTAGGAAGCAATACTTTTGGCCAGGAATGAAAAAGGACATGGATGAATATATTTCAAGGTGCATGAAGTGTCAGCAAGTGAAGGTTGAACATCAACACCCATCAAGTTTGTTGCAGCCCTTGCCAGTTCCAGAATGGAAATGGGAAGTTATTTCCATGGATTTCATTACAAGATTGTCGATGACTTGGAGACAACATGATTCCATCATGGTTGTGGTGCACAAGTTGACAAAGGCAACACATTTTATACCGGTTAAGTCTACGCACAAGACTGATGACATTGCGATGATATTCATGAAGGAGATTTTCAAACTGCATGGATTTCCTAAGGCAATAGTCTTTGACAGAGATGTCAAGTTCACTTCCAATTTTTGGAAGGAGTTGTTTGCAGATTTGGGTACAAAGTTGAATTTTAGCATGGCTTTCCATCCTCAGACTGATGGACAAACCGAGAGAGTTAACCAGGCACTGGAAGACATGCTTCGTATGTATGTGATGGACAAACCAACCAAGTGGGAAGATTATTTACACTTGGTAGAGTTTTCTTATAACAATGGGCAGCAGGAATACTTGGGGATGAGTCCATATGAAGCTCTGTATGGTAGGAGGTGCAGGACACTAGTGACTTGGGATAATCTAGTGAACAGGGTTGTGCTTGGTCCAGAATTGCTCAAGGAGATGGAGCAGGAAGTTGTAAAGATCAGGAAAAATTTGAAGGCAGCCCAGGACAGACATAAAAGTTATGTAGATAAGCATAGGGTGAACAGAGAGTTCAGTGTTGGGGATCATGTTTACTTCAGAGTGAGAGCAAAGAAGAGTTTCTTGAAGCTTGGAAGTTGTGCCAAGTTGTCACCTAGATACTGTGGGTCGGTTGAAGTGCTTGAAAGAATAGGACCAGTTGCATATAGACTTGCATTGCCTGCTAGCACTAGAGCTCATAATGTTTTTCATGTTTATTTGCTCAAGAAATATGTACATGGTCCTAACCATGTGATAAATTGGGATGTGATTCAGGTGGAACCAGAGGGAGAGTTCCAAATCGAGCCTATGCACATCCTCTCCAGGAAGGTCACAATGCTCCAGAACCAAGCAATAGGACAAGTGAAGGTGCAATGGGAGCACTACGGTCCTGGAGAAGCTATGTGAGAGCTGGAGGATGCCATGCAACTGGCACATCCGTTTTTGTTCGAATCTGCGGATTATTGAGGGTAGTACCAGCAAGCATTTTTGTTCAATGTTGTAAAGCACTAAGGACAGTGTTGTTGAAGCAGGAGAAGAATGTAACACCCTGGTTTTGACCTCGTTGCATTTAAATCAATGATGTAAATAATCGTGGTGTGGAGCTAGGAAAAATACCCATCATCGATTTAGTATTTATGTTTCGGCAATTAAGGTGTGGCCGATGGTATTTTTCTTTATGCTAGCTGAACATTAACAGCTAAACATTATGTTAAAATTTCAATTTTTAATTAGAACCCAGAGCCGGCTATGTCAACGCAACTAAATGAGATGGGGGAATGATTTTCCTAAGGATGAGGGAGTGGGGGATTGGAAGAGTGGGGAAATTCGAATTGGGCAGAGCCCCACTTTGGGAAAAACGTTTTTTGAATTTCTTAGGCAAGAAAACACCAAAAACAACCACCTTTCCCTCATGCGGCGTCGTTTCAACTTCCCTCACGAATTGGAATGAACAAAACGTTTTTTGCAAAACCAATTAGGCATTTCACGCAATATCCAGAAAGCAAAAACTACTCTAAGTCTGAACCATCACGATTTTTTCTCCTCTACGACAATCTGTTCCCTTTCACGTTTTGGTTTTTCCTGTGTGGATTTGTTCTGTTCATGTTTTCTCCAGTGTGTTAGTTTCTTTCTTGAATAGGAATGCCTTGAATCTAATTTTGTGCCTTTGTTTTGAAAGACCAGCAACGCTTTCGTTTTGGCATTTTTGCAGCAATCGGTTTGGCACCGGCAATGTTCAAAAATATGTAAATTTCTGTGTTTGTATGTAATCCCTAGCATCTGCTACATTTTGATAAATCCCAGGATGGAGATCCCTGTGTGGGCATCCATGTTTGGCATTTGAATTGATTGAAGGAATGGAAATAGAGTCTTGCCTTACTTGATAAACCTGGTGTGTGAAAGAACCTAACAGACCAATCTAGAAGGTTGGTTTTCTTCTTTGCATGCCCTGAATAGCAATGGAAGGGAAGGCATGGCCTGAGGGACTGTGTAGCAGAGAAGGGAATGCTTCCTTGTTTTGGGTGTGTAATTGTTTAGAAATCAGGCTAGATCCGGTGTGGGTGTTCATAGCTCTGGGGTTGAGCTCACTAGCTTAGTAGTCAGTCTTTCCACCTCCTCGACAGCTTGATAAACCCAACTGGAAGGATGGCTTGGTTGGTAGCCTGATAAACCCATCTGTTGGCTTGGTTGTGTCTCATGTGAATTTGTCTAAGTGTAAACCACTGCCTGTGTAAGTCTGATAAACCCAACTGTGTTGGCTTGACTGAACTTTAATTGTATCCTTGGCTATGGGTGAAGCCTGTTAGTGTTCCTTATTCCTTGGGGAAAATCATGCCCAGCTCGAGGGTGGCAGTGTTGCTGAGAGATTAAAGAGCACACTGGCCTATGGTTGGGTGAAACATTGCAATGACATAGTTGGTTGCAGGACAAGTTCTATTCAAGATAAGTGTTCTTATCTATGTTATTCTCTGTAGTTGTATTCTTGTATTGTAAATTGCTTGATGGAATGTGATGAACATGTTGCCGTGTTGAATTGATGCATTGTTCCTTTGAATAACTACAATTATAGGCATCTATGTATGTTTTCCATCAATGCATTTCGAACTAAGTTGCAAGGTAGATTGGCTAGATCGGTAATGGCATGAATGCTCAAATCGATCCAAGAATTCAGTGAAAAATTTGGGTTTCTTGCTAGAAATCTCCATTTACGCAGTCTGCGGGATGCGGGATGCGGAATGATGGTTCACAGATCATGGTTTCCGCAATTTTCCCTTCCGCAACTTGCGGGGTGCGAGATGCAGGATCGCGGTGTCGCGATTTCCACATTTCCCAACCCCGCAAGTTCAAGTTTCCGCACCGTCGATCTTCGCGGGATGATTGTCTGTCGTTGATCTGTTCTCGATGCAGGATGCGAGTTGCTGGAAGTGAGATTGTCATTTTCATAACTTCCAACCCTACAACTCGGGCTATCCACACTGTTGATTTTTTAGGGTGGATTCTGAACCGTTGATTTGGTTCCAGTCTGCGGGACTGTTTGGGATCGTTGATATTTCCATCGCGTTTTCTCTCCGCCGTCCGATCTCCTCTGAGATCCTTCCCTGCAAATAGTTGAGCTGATCAATGGAAGACGAGAGGGAGCGTGACAGTGTTGGAAATGTCGAGAAGCGATTCACGACCATGCCTTGTGTTTCAATGAACAGTAGAAGTTCTTGATGAAATTTTTAATTCCACATGATAATGGGGTATGAATACGTGACATGTATTGAGGGGATATGTTGATATATGTGAATTCAATTGGAGTTTACCATGTCAAAGGGGATATGTTGATATATGTGAATTCAATTGGAGTTTACCATGTCAAAGTGGTATTGTAGGTTTCCCCATTGAAATGGTTGACAATATAATATTTTCTTCTTTTGCTTTCCATCCATTGTATGTAATATGTACACAAATTTCATTTATTGTTTTCATGTACTTGGCTAGAAATGCCTAATAACATGAATTTGTTTAGAATGACTAGTTTTTATACATTTGTACTAACTATCATAATGTGCACGTCAATTCGTTTAGAGTGATTAGTTTTTCTACATGTGTAGAAGCCATCATAATGTGTATGCATGGGAGAATAATATGGCATATCTAGAATCAAGTCAAAACCATTGAGTGGAGTAATATGACACTCCACTATGTCGTGGACAAGTCCAATGGAAAATGTGATGGAGCAATTATGAATGATGAGAGCAAGTTGCTCAAAATTCCTTAACCTATATGAGTTTAAATGAATTGGGGTCAAATATTCATTTAATATTATGGAAGGAGAGTCAAAATCTCTCAAAGGCATGCATGAATTGATTTATTATCCATTGGTAACTTTCATATACGACTTAAAATATAAAAATGTAAATTGCATATGCAACTACATAGTAGACACTATTTTTAGTTATAGAAAACCTATCGTTCTAGATGCATTAAATATTGAAAATGCGACTAGTACAATGAAATCAAGTTTCGTAGAGGGATACTACCCTTTTGTCTTATATCAATTGTTACAGCAATGATAACTTATTTATAGAGACCTAGATTGTGTCGAGGTTTGGAACATTAGTTTGTACTTTAATTTTTCCAATCTTGTTAGTTCTTAGTGTTAGTCTTACTACTATTACTCTCAATCAATCATTAACAAACTCTTTTCAACTTTGGAATTCTAAAATGTCTTTAAAATTTCTCTTAACTATATTGTATTATCCAAAACATCCTGAAATGAATGAAATATTGAACTCCATGAATTGTGGGGTTCTTAAGGTTTCACAACATGTGGGAAAGAAACCATGAAATGTTGGTTTGGTTGCCATTATTGATTTTCTTGACATCTGCCATATTAGTTGCTTGACACTTATCATTTTCTTTGTCTTTCAATGCTTCAACTCATTGTCAACCTTCAATGGTTGTGGTTTAGTTATTTTTTCCCACTTGGTGTCCCTTTACATCTTTAGTTTGAGTAAATTCATTAACCATCAAGTATTTTATACCATTAGGGGAAATTTGAGGTAAGAAATGAGCCTCAAAACAAAACACAAAGTACTATCAACATCAACTTTAAGAAAACCAATCACATTTTAGAGAATGAAATCACCCCTTATGGTCAAGGTGGAATTGCTCGAGTTAAAGATACTTGTCAAATTATAATTGGTGAATAAAACTCATAGTTAACTATATTCATAATGGAAAAAGTACTCATTAATTACTTTTGAGTACACACATATATATATAGTATTTTCAAAGTACTAATAAAGTGAAATAAAGTACTTAAAGTACTTTTAATAGAATTAATATATAAATATAAAAACTCTTATTGATAAGATAAGCTCAAATTAAAAAAAAAACATAAAATTTCATATAAAGTTGCTTATTGTTTTCGAAAGATTTCATTTAATTTTATTTTTCTCTATACAATAACATCGTATAATACATACGATCATAAATAATCCTTTAGGATAACATGTATTAAGCCTTCACCTTTATCATGACCAAAGGAAAGACGCTCTGCCCCTTAATTTCCTCCTTTTTACAAGGACATGGCTCACATGAAGGTAGGAGGGTGAGGGTTTGAGCTCTAACTATTTCCACCTTTATAGGCCACATTTTCACTAATTAATTTACCACTCAGTTTTTCCTAGCCTTATATATTCTTTGGCTCGCTCCGCCTCCATGGCGCTGCTCCTGCGAAGACTCAGTTTGCGATGACCACACCCTAATTGTCGCTCTCTTCAGGTAAGTTTTCGGTCGGTATTATTTTGAATGCGTCACCTTTCAGTCTCAGTGGGTGCTTGTCTTGTGTTTTGTCAGTTTTTCAGGCCACTGAGCACATGGAGTCCCTCTTACAAGGGACTGGTACCAACCATGTATTAAAAAAGTGGGAACTTTCAGCCGCTTTTGTGTTGGGTTTTGGTATTTCGGTCTGTGTGGTCATTTTTGCTTTTGTGTGGATTTCTAGGTGATGCATGAGTTTTACGTCATTTGAGCTGTTTTTATGGGATTTGGGTTATGATTGTTTGGTTTGGTCTGCTTATTGTTGTCGTGGTTTGTTTGACGTTCTGGTGACCAGGTGCCAAGGGTTTGACTTCGGGCCTTTACGTTCTTTCACCTTGATCTTAAGTGTTTTGTGCGGAGTGTCTTTCGGGGTGTCTTGACCTGCATTTTTTGTTTTTCCCATATTGATTTCCTACTTGGTAGGGTTTCTCTTAGCTGGAGTGACACTTTATCGACGATTTGTGTTTCCTATTGACTTTCTTTTTCTGGGTCTGTTTCGTACTGCCGGTGGTGGTGGTGGTCACCCTTCCTCAAGCCTCCTGTCTCAGGTTTGACATTTCCTTTGCCCTTTGTGGGTTTGCCTATTTTTTGTTGTATTTTTTGTGTGGCTTGTGGTTTTGGGTAGCAGTTTTGTTGGGAATCCTTGACCCATGTTTTGGGGTTCTGTTTTTTGCTCGGGGTTCTCTTCCCATTGTGGTTTTTTTTTGTATCTCTAGGCTGACCGATTTTGGTGCTGGGCACCTGGGGTTTTGACGGCCTATCACCCGACAGTTTCTAGTGGGTATTTGGGTTTTTGGGCTTGTCATTTTGATTATCCCAAGGGCCTCGGTCCCATGGAGGGGCCTTCCAGAGCTCGGTCTAAGCGCCATGGAAAGACTATTAAAGCTCAAAAGGGTAAGGTGCGCTATGTTTTGGGTCATGATATTTACATGGACAGGGTTGGCTCACTGTGGAGTTGGGCGCTGGTTGGAAGACTGGAGTATTGTAGCATGGGGAAAAAAGACTGGGTTGAGTGGGAGACGTTACATTGGAAGCCAATGTTGAATTATGTACCGACTATAAGCCTATTAAAAAAAGGCTGGCTGATTTTTGTATTCTTGGAAGATAAGGACGCTACCTTAATCCTGAACTCACTTTGGAAGATTGGGAAGGGATCCCTTATGCTGAATAAATGGCATGTGGCCTTTGATCCTCTTCATGAGTGAGTGGTAAAAAGACATCTCCGGGTTCTGCTTCCTTCTCTACTGTTCCCTCTCTGGTGCAGAGAATTTCTGGAAGGTCTGGTGAATACCCTTGGTTGCTTCATTGCAGTCGAAGAGGACTTTTAGCTTATCTTTGATAAGCGGATGTAAAAAGTCCTAGTCGAAATGGACATTTCAAGGGATTCCGGCTGAGGTGGAGATTCTTTGCAACGATCTTCCTATCTATCAAAGATTTGATTATTTAAATGTTCAATTTAGATGCAACCAGTGCCATGTTGTGGGCCATTTGCGTCGCTCCTATCCGGTTCTCCTTCATGGGACTAGCTCCCCGGTCACCTTTGACGGGACTCCGTCTACGAGCCAAGCAGGCTCACCTTCACCGATGCCTATTCCTATTTCCCTGGTGATTTCCCCAGTCGGTATGTATAACTCTCACTCTCCTTCTATATTTGATGATATCACTAAGGGTGAAATTTTGTACATACAGAATGTTGAGGCTTTGGCATCTATATCGAATCTTTAAGAGGCTTTCCCTTACTTCAACACTCCTCTTCAGGCGTCAGTGCCTCCTCTGGTGTTGCCGTCAACTGATCTCACCAGTCCTGCCTCTGTGGGCCTCCTTTCAGGGGACGATCCTCCCCTTTTTTCTCCTGAGGATTTCTCACCCCTAGTTGGTGATGGTCTCGTTGTTACCACTTTCCATTCACCTGCCATCCCTTTTTCTTTTGTGGCATTCTCGGATCCTTCCCTCTTGAAGTCTCTTTCTATCTTCTCAGTGAATTCTTCTTTATCTCTGTCTACTCTACCTCTTGATTCCATCCATTTTGAAAATGTCATGATTCGTAAGCCTAAGAAAAATCCTTCAACGGACTCGGGTTTGGGTTTTGATGCCCCTCCCTATACCCCGCTGTCGGTTAGAATAAAAAATGCGGCTAGGGGTCACGCTGACTCACACTCAAGGGTACTTAGAGCTATGTCACCCTCTCGCAGTGGTTCTTGATGAAGATTGTCTCTCTCAATGTTCGTGGCTTTGGGGGGTTAGCCAAACAAAATACCCTCCATGCTCTCTTCCTTTCCTTAGCACCCTACATGATCTTTGTTGGCTGCTATGGGTAGACCCGGGTTTACTATAATCAACCAACAACACCGCTAGATCACTAGCCCTTTCGGCGACAGACCGCAAAGCGGCCTGAAGTCTCACCCGAAGTGACTCTAATGGGTTGGCCAAGGACTCAAGTGTCTTGGACCAGGTTCTGTTGAAATCCTACTTGCGACTCGCAGTTCCCCTAGCTGCGAGATCTCTCTCTCTCTCTGCGCGTTGCGCGATCTCAGCTCGCGTCGCGCGATTCCCTCGTCTCGCAGCTCTTCTAGCCGCGAGATATTCCTTTACACCACAGTGCGGTCCTTCTCTATGACGCGCACTTTCCCTGACTCGCGATATATCCAGCCTTACCGCATCGCCACGCACCGTGCGACACGCAGCTCCTGCCCAACGCTAAGCCCTCAACCTGCGGTATCGCGCACCGCAGCTTCTCTGCCGGTGCGGTATCACCTCTCTGTGATACCCTACCTCCGCGGTTTAGCCCACTTGGCGTTGCTCGTGTCGACGTGCAAGACTTAACATACAAAGCTATTCGATACTGCAACTAGTGACTGTTTTACACAGAGCATAAATGAACCACATACAACATGCCAAAGACTTTAACTTATGTTTTGTCCTTCTATATTGCTGGGAACTGATTAACACATTCATTCATTAAACTGTAAACAAAGTCCATGAACTAACTGATAAATGCATAAGTAAACATAACACATAATCCAATCACATAACACACGATTTTAACGTGGTTCACCTCCAGGATGGAAGTTACGTCCACAGAACTGTGTTCCTCTATTATAGCTCAGGGGAAGGCAGAACACAGTTCTGCTGCACCGCATATGCAGCTCAAGATCTTCTCTCTTAGATCTCTTTTCTCTCTATATTGCTCTCCTACAATATACTCTTCCCTCTCTGTCGATCCCTGCGGATCGTTACATGCATACTCTCTAAGCCAGCTACTGGTTACCGTAAGATTGCTACCGCTAATAACAGAACCAGAGCTAGGCTCTTACAACAGTCCAATAGTCTGCAAAAACACTACTAACAACTGAATGAACCAACTAACTAACCAACAAAATGACTAGCTAACCCCTTTACAATAGAAAATATATCCTTTTATAGGAAGCCCGAAGGTCTTGCCATTACAACACTATGGGCCTGTCCCAACAGTAACCCAAAACCCTAACTAGTGACAGTCGGCCATATCTGTACTTGAGGTAGCCGCTTTCCGTCACACCACAACTCTCTGCAGTATTCCATGCTTCCCGGCACTGATCATGGGTACTATGCACCGCTTCGCTTTTCTATCCTTCGTCTTTAATGCTTCAGCCTCGTTGCTCCTTCTCCTTTATGAGGGTCGCTGAGCCCTCCTATCTTCCGCCGCTACCTTCAATGCAGTGGTTGAGCTCTCTCTTCTCGGCCGCTCAGGTACCGTTGCCTTTCTTGACTTTTCTATCTTAAAAGTCATGGTTTCCAGCTCTGCTCTCCAGCTGGAAACGTGCTATGGCGTCATAGCTCTGTCTTATCTTCTTTCCGCCAAAACTTATTTCTCCGCTAAACTAGCAGCTTCTTCTGTAGCTGTGAGACCCTGCTCCAACAGTCCCCTAACACTTACTTGTGGCTCGCCCTTGAGCCACTTCCAGTGGGATTCTCCTGCTGTAGCTTTACCTTGGCTTCCTTTGAAGCCCTCTGCAACCTGTCACGAAGTCCTGTGACTTCCTTCTGCATCACCTTGACACTCTCTTTATAGTTTATGTAACTTGGTTCGCTGGGCTCTCTTATCCTTCCTGCCCAATGTCTTGGTCTCGCTCTCTTCGCTCCTGAAAACCTTTTAAGAGCCCTTTAGTGTTTGACAGGTTTTCCACAGATATCCTTTCCTCTTTATTTGGGTTAGAACTTTTATCACAAGGAAATTCTGTATCTTCTAGCCTTCTCAAACATTTCCTTCAGTCTGGAGCACTCAATATGAAAGAGATACAAACCATGAATTCCATTCCGAGAACAAGCCTTTGCCTGCATGCTGGAATTCTACCGTCTGCTGGGTTTGCAGTCCTCTTCCACTTCTCTTCTCTTCGAGGTGCTCCAAATGCACATGCTGCCTCTGATCGTCAGATTTTTGTTGCGTTGCCTTCGCAATCTTTTGTGCTTTTCTTAGCTGATCAGATAGGTTGGTGACCTTCTCCCGTTGCTTTCTTTTTCTCATTTTTACTTTCTGCCTAGCGGGAGATTTCTTCTCATCATTCTTCTGCTCTGCTTTCTTATCTTCAGTGATCGGCTCGGCGTTCTTCTTCTCATTAGCAGAGACTTTAGTGACAACTTCTACTTCTGGCGCTTAACTCTTCATCCTTAGCAGCTGTCTGACTTGTGCTGTACTTAATTTCACAACCCTGGGTGGCGTCGTCATGGCAGACCTACGGCCACCAGGGTCGAAGCGTCTCGGCATGTCTTCTAGAGGTTCGTCCTCGAACAGAGTCGTCTTAGTACAAAACGATGGACGTGCAATGGCTGCAACTTCTGAAAATCACAGCACTATGTAACAAACTTAGCTTTTCACAGGGAATTCTGAACAATGCACTCTACAGCTCTCGGGTTTTCTGCAAACGTAACCGTCCCAATTGAATACTTTCTGCTTTTATGCCCAATACGATAATCCCGGATGCAACGGTCATCTAGACTGAACCCGTCGGTCGTTATTAATGCCTGGACAAGACCACACCCATCATCCAATCCTTAATAAATGAGGAAATCCGATCGAATTTCCCTCGAAACGTGTGTGCACAGGCGCCGGTCTCATCGGAGATTTGCCAAATCTGGAAAAATTTATTATTCTGGTGCCAAATCTATGGTAAGATATACCGGTCATTACCTCATTAACTACCTGTCAGATGGTGACGTGTCTGGCCCTCTGTCGGTTGCAAAACTGAGTACGTGGCACGGGGAAACATCGTGATACGACTCCGTATCACCTGCATAAAACAATACTCCTCTTTTTTTTTTTTTTTGAATCGACCTGATGCGATTCCTCATACTTAGAATAATACCTGCCGGTGTAGACTAGTTCCTGGTGCGATGCCTCCTTTCAACTACACTGGACATCTGCACCGCCATAATCTGGCTAAGCTAGGGCTGAGAGGCGGGGGGGCTATCACTATAGGGCTTAAGCCTACTGGCATTAATCCATGTGGGAAGAAGCTCCCCATTCAGCTGGCTGGGCTGAACGGCACCTCCCTCTGTGACTTGTTGTATCTGATATGGCCCCAGCCAATGTGTCTTGAACTTCCCTGGAAACTTAATGAATTTTCTGTCATAGAGGAGCACTAGGTCTCCAATCTCGAAAGTCTTATTCTTAATGTGTTTGTCATGCCAAGCTTTTTCTCGTGCCTTCTGCACTTTCTGATGGAATCCGACGATGAATCTGTCTTCTTCTAAGGCAAGCAGCTGTGCTAGCCTTTCCTCCACTGTGTCTGTATCAATCATCCCGGTAATCTGAGCGATTCTTAAACTGGGAAGAATATACTCCATAGGCATAACAGCCTCCTATCCATACACCAAGCTGAAAGGTGTGTGTCCCGTAAGTTTCTTGCATGTAGTCCTGTACGCCCATAATACAACGTTAACTCTGAGGTCCCAATCATTCCTCTAGTTATTACAGACCTTAGTAAGAGCATTTTCTAAAATCTTATTAAAGGCCTCCACCGTACCATTAGCCTGGGCGTGGTAGGGAGTGCTCTTATGGTGCTGAATCTAGAATTCTTCTGTCAATGCCTCAATAGTGTTGTTCAAAAAATGCGTGCCTTGATCACTCATCAAAATTACTGGGCATTCAAATCTACTGATGATGTTTTCAAAAAGGAATTGTGCGGCTGTAGCAGCATCGCAATTTCTTACTGCTTTGGCCTCTGCCCATCTGGTGAGGTACTATGTTCCAGTGATAATATATCTCGCACCAGTGCGCTTTCCTGGTGGGTTAATAGGACCCACGAAATCTATAGCCCATTTGTCAAATGCGCGCAACGTGACTTGCGGTCGCAGCGGCATTTCATCGCGTCGCGAGGGTTTTCCTACCCTTTGGCAGATATCGCAGCATCTCCAAAAGTCCTTGGTGTCGTTATGCAAGGTGGGCCACCATAATCCTGCCTCCAGGATTTTCTGCGCAGTCGGCTTTCCTACGAAATGACCTCCTGCGATTCCTGAATGTGCCTCTCTGATAATAGCGTCTTTTTCATGCGGCATCACACATCTACGCAGAACTTCATCCGGACCTAACTTGTATAGGTGTCCTGCGATGAGGGTGAAGTCTGCTGCTTTAACAACCAACTGCTTCTTTTGCTGCTTAGTAAACTCATCAGGTGCTACTCATGTAGTGAGAAATTGAATAATATCGGCATAGTACTCATCTGTGATCTGGATGGAAAACAGTGGCGCATCTGGCAGATTGTCGTCTAGGTTACTTGGCTCTTCTCCTGAGTCTATCCACGACAGATGATCAGGTCCGGCATTCAGTCTTCCTGGTTTCACAATGATTTCGAAATCATACTCCTGAAAGAGGAGTAACCATCTGCAGATTCTCCCCCCTAACACTGGCTTATTGACCAGGTACTTTAACGCGGAATGGTCAGTGAACATCTTAAACGGGGCACCCAACAGGTAGTGCCTGAACTTTTGTAGCACGTACACCATACCTAGGCCTTCTCTTTCTGTTGTGGTGTAGTTCTTTTCTGCTGTCGATAGCTTTCTGCTGGAATATGCGATGGGATGGTCAATATATCCTTCTCCTGGTTGTGTTAGAACAACCCCTACTGCTATGCCCGACGCATCCACATGTACATGAAATGGCTTAGTCCAGTCGGGAAATACTAGGATGGGTGTTGTAACCATCTTCTCCTTAAGTGTGTCTAGACTCTACTAACATTCCTCATTCCATAGGAATTTTACATCTTTCTTTAGCAATTTCTCCATCGGCGCTGTAATCTTTGTGTAGCCCTTGATGAACTTTCTGTAGTACCTGGTAT